>JBBYHO010035814.1:24531-65980 GCA_038382025.1 Adansonia gregorii
ACATTTTCCTTGTTAGGATAATGACGATGATGCTTTGGTTTGAATAGAAAAGCTTTTTCTTTCACCATTTTCTTTAGAATCAATGTTCATCCTTCAATTGAGACAAACTTGAATACACGTAATAATCTCCTTTATTTTCATGATTAGGCAACATAAACTCATTTCCTTCATTGGGATAGATGACGTTGATGCTTTTGCCAGATAATAAAAGCTTTTTCTTCCACCATTTATCTTGAATCAATGTTATTCTATCAATTGTGACAAAGATTGATTTGCATAATAATCTCTTTTTTTTTCATGATTGGGCACTATAAACACATTCTCCTCATTGGGATAGATGACACGACACTTTGGATTCAAAAGAAAAGGTTTTCTTTGCACTTTTGAATCAATGTTATTTTGTCAATTGTGACAAACATTGATGTACATAATAATCTCCTTTTTCATGATTGGGCACCATGAACACATTCTCCTTATTGGGATAGATGACATTGATACTTTGGTTTGATAAAAATTGCTTTTTTTCCATCATTTTTTTTGAATCAAAGTTATTCTGTCAATTGTGAGAAACATGGATGTAGGTAGTAATCTCTTTTTTTTTGAATGATTGGGCACCATAAATACATTCTGCTCATTGGGATAAATGACATTAATGTTTTAGTTTGATAAGAAATGCTTTTCTTTCCACCATTTTTTAGGAATCAATGTTATTCCATCAATGGTGACGAACATGGATGCTTGTAATAATCTCTTTATTTTGATGGTTACACCATAAACACATTCTCCTTATTGGGATGAAAGACCTTGATGCTTTGGTTTCATAAGAAAAGCTTTTCTTTCCACCATTTTTTTAAGGTCAAAGTTTGTTCGTCAATTAGGACAAACTTGGATATATGAAATAATCTCTTTTCTTCTTATGATTGAGCACCATAAACACATTCTCTTTATTAAGATGAATGACAATGATGCTTTGGTTTAATAAGAAAAACTTTTCTTTCCATAATTTTTTGAATCAATGTTATTTCATCAATTGTGACAAACATTGAAGTGCAAATAATCTCTTTTTTTTCTTGATTGGCCACCATAAGCATATTCTCCTCATGGGATAGTTGACATTGATGCTTTGGTGTCAAGAGAAAAGCTTTTTTGTCCATTATTTTTTTGAAATCAATATTATTCCTTCAGTTATGACAAATATGGATACATGTAATAATCTTTTTTTTCATGATAAGGCACCATAAACGCATTCTTCTCATTGGGAGAATTGACATTGATGCTTTGGTTTCATAAAAAAAGCTTTTCTTTTTGCCTTTTTTTTAGAGTGAAAGTTCATCCATTAGTTAGGACAAACTTGGATACACATAATAATCTCTTTTCTTTTCACGATTGCACACTATAAACATATTCTCCTCGTTGGGATAGATGACATTAATTGTTCGATTTGATAGGAAAAGCTTTTCTTTCCACCATTTTTTGGAATCAATGTTATTTCGTTAATTGTGATAAACATGGATGCATATAGTAATCTCCTTTTTTTCATGATTGGGCACCATAAACATATTCTCCTTATTATGATAAACGAAATTAATGCTTTGGTTAGATAAGAAAGCTGTCTTTTCCACCATTTTTTGGAATCATTATTATTCTGTCAGTTATGACAAACATGGATGCATGTAATAATCATATTTTTTTTTCATGATTGGGCACCATAAACACATAATCCTCATTGGGATAAATGACATTGATGATTTGGTTTGAGAAGAAATGCTTTCTTTCCTATCTTTTTTTTGGAATCAATGTTAATCCATCCATTATGACAAACATTGATGCACGTAGTAATCTCTCTTTTTTTTAATGATTGGGCACCATAAGCACATTCTCCTCATTGGGACAGTTGGTATTGACTCTTAGGTTTGATAAGAAAAGCTTTTCTTTCAACCATTGTTTTGCAATCAATGTAACTCCGTCAATTGTGAAAAACATTAATGCACGTGGTAATTTCCCTTCCATCTTGATTGGGCACATAAACAGATTCTTCTCATTGAGATAGATGACTTTGACGTTTTGGTTTGACAAGAAAAGCCTTTCTTTCCATCATTTTTTGGAATCAATGTTATTCCGCCAATTGTGACAAACATGGGTGCACATAATAATCACCTTTTTCTCATGACATGGAACCATCAACACATTCTCCTTACTAGAATAAATGATAATGATGCTTTGGTTTAAGAAGAATAGCTTTTCTTTCCACCATTTTTTTGGAATCAGTGTTATACCATCAATTATGAGAAACATTGATACATGAATAATCTTTTTTTTTTCAGGATTGGTCACCTTAAACACATTCGTCCCATTGGGATAGATGACATTGATGCATTGGATTCAAAAGAAAAGCTTTTTTTTCACCATCTTTTTAGAATCAATGTTATTTCATCAATTGTTGCAAACATGGATACATGTAATAATCACCTTTTTTTAAAGATTGGGCACCATAAACACATTTTTCTTATTGGGATAAATGACATTGATGCCTTGGTTTCATAAGAAATGCTTTTCTTCCCACCAATTTTTTGAGTTAACATTCATCCATCAATTAGGATAAGCACAGATACATGTAATAATCTCCTTTTTTTTAATAATTGGGCACTATAAACACATGCTTCTCCTTGGGATAGATGATGTTGATACTTTGGTTTAATAAGAAAAGCTTTTCTTTTCACCATTTTTTTGGAATCAGTGTTATTCCGTAAATTGTGGCAAACATGGATGCACGTAATAATCACCTTTTATTTATGATTGGGCACCATAAACACATTATCCTCATTAGGATAAGTGATATTGATGATTTGGTTAGATAAGGAAGCTTTTTTTTCCACCATTTTTTGGAAGCAATGTTATTCTGTCAATTATGACAAACATGGATGCATGTAATAATCACATTTTTTTCATGATTGGGCACTATAAACACATTATCCTCATTGGGATAAATGACATTGATGCTTTGGTTTGAGAAGAAATGCTTTCTTTTCCACCTTTTTTTTTGGAATCAATGTTAATCCATCCATTGTGACAAACATTGATACACGTAGTAATCTCTTTTTTTTCATGATTGGGCATCATAAACACATTCTCCTCATTTGGATAGTTGACATTGACTCTTCGGTTTGATAAGAAAAGCTTTTCTTTCAACCATTATTTTGCAATCAATGTTATTCCTTTAATTGTGAAAAACATTGATGCACGTGGTAATCTCCCTTTTTTCTTGATTAGGCATATAAACGCATTCTTCTTATTGAGATAGATGATATTGACGCTTTGGTTTGACAAGAAAAGCCTTTTTTTCCACCATTTTTTGGAATCAATGTTATTCTATCAATTGCGACAAACATGGGTGCACGTAATAATCACCTTTTTCTCATGACGTGGCACCATAAGTACATTTTTCTTACTGGAATAAATGATAACGATGCTTTGGTTTAAGAAGAAAAGCTTTCTTTTTCACCTTTTTTTGGAATTAGTGTTATTCCATCAATTGTGAGAAAATTGATGCATTAATAATCTCTTTTTTTTTCTGGATTGGTTACCATAAACACATTCGTCTCATTGGGATAGATGACATTGATGCTTTGGATTCAAAAGAAAAGCTTTTTTTCCACCACCTTTTTAGAATCAATGTTATTTCATCAATTGTTGCAAACATGGATACATGTAATAATCACCTTTTTTTCAAGATTGGGCACCATACACACATTCTCCTTATTAGGATAAATGACATTGATGCTTTGATTCATGAAATGCTTTTTTTTCCACCAATTTTTTGAGTTAAAATTCATCTGTCAATTAAGACAAACATGGATACATGTAATAATCTTATTTTTTTTCACAATTGGGCACTATAAACGCATTCTGCTCCTTGGGATAGATGATGTTGATACTTTGGTTTAATAAAAAAGCTTTTCTTTCCACCATTGTTTTGGAATCAGTGTTATTCCATCAATTGTGGCAAACATGGATGCATGTAATAATCACATTTTTTTCGTGATTGGGCACCATAAACAGATTATCTCATTGGGATAAATGACATTGATGATTTGGTTTGAGAAGAAATGCTTTCCTTCCCATCTTTTTTTTGGAATCAATGTTAATCCGTCCATTATGACAAACATTGATGCACGTAGTAATCTCTTTTTTTTTTCATGATTGGGCACCATTATTCTCCTTATTGCGATAGATGACAATGATGCTTAGGTTTGATAAGAAAAGCTTTTCTTTCCATCATTTTTTTGGAATCTATTTTTTTGTCAATTGTGACAAATATGGATGCACATCATAATCTCCTTTTTTTCATGACTGGGCACCATAAAGACATTCTATTTTTTAGGATAAAGGACATTGATGCTTTAGTTTCACAAGAAAAGCTATTCCTTCCACCATTTTTTTATAGCTAATGTTCGTCCATCAATTAGGACAAATATGGATGCCCATAATAATCTCATTTTTTTTATGAATGGCCACCATAAACACATTCTCCTCATTGGGATAGTTGACATTAAGGGTTTGGTTTGATAAGAAAAGCTATTCTTTCCACTATTTTTTTGGAATCTATATTATTCCATCAATTGTGAAAAATATTGATGCACATAATAATCTCATTTTTTTTATGATTGGGCACTATCAACACATTTTCCTCATTAGGATAGTTGACATGACACTTTTATTTGATAAGAAAAGCTTATTTCCTCCATTTTTTTAGAATTAATGTTATTCCGCCAAATGTGACAAACATGGATGCACATAATAAACTTATTTTTTTCATGATTGGGCACCATAAACTCATTTTCCTCATTGGGATAGCTGACATTAACACTTTGGTTTAATACGAAAAGCTTTTCTTTGCACTATTTTTTTGGAATCAATGTTATTCCATTAATTGTGACAAATATAAATGCACGTAATAATCTCTTTTTTCTCATCATTGGGCCCTATAAACGCATTCTCCTTATTGGGATAGTTGACATTGACTTTTTGGTTTGATAAGAAAAGCTTTTCTTTCTACCATTTTTTTGGAATCAATATTATTCTATCGATTGTGAAAAACATTGATTCACATGGTAATTTCCCTTTTTTCATGATTGGGCACATAAAAGCATTCTTCTCATTGGGATAATGGCATTGACGCTTTGGTTTGACAAGAAAAGCGCTTCTTTCCACCATTTTTTGGAATCAATATTATTCAGTCAATTATGATAAACATGGGTGTACATATTAATCACTTTTTTCTCATGACGTGGCACCATAAGCACATTCTCTTTACTGGAATAAATGATAATGATGCTTTCATTTGAGAAGCAAAGCTTTTCTTTCCACCATTTTTTCGAAATTAAGGTTATTCCGTCAATTGTGAGAAATATTGATGCATGAATAATATCTTTTTTTTTCAGGATTGGGCTCTATAAACATGTTCTTCTCATTAGGATAGATGGCATTAATGCTTTAGATTCAAAAGAAAAGCTTTTTTTCGACCATCTTCTTAAAATCAATGTTATTTCATCAATTGTTACAAACATGGATACATGTAATAATCACCTTTTTTTCATGATTGGGCACCTTAAACACATTCTCCTCATTGGGATAAATGACATTGATGCTTTGGTTTCATAAGAAATGCTTTTCTTCCCACCAGTTGTTTTGAGTTAAAGTTCATCCATCAATTAGGACAAGCAAAGATACATGTAATAATCTCCTTTTTTTTTCAAAATTAGGCACTATAAACACATGCTCCTCGTTGGGATAAATAACGTTGATACTTTGTTTTAATAAGAAAAGCTTTTCTTTTCACCATTTTTTTGGAATCATTGTTATTCCGTCAATTGTGGCAAACATGGATGCACATAATAATCACCTTTTATTCATGATTGGGCACCATTAACACATTCTCTTTATTATGATAAATGACAATGATGGTTTGGTTTAATAAGAAAAGCTTTTTTTCCACTATTTTTTTGATTCGATGTTATTCTGTTAATTGTGATAAACATGGATGCACGAAATAATCTCCTTTTCTTTCATGATTAGGCATCATAAGCACGTTCTTATCACTAGGATAGGTGACATTGATGGATTGGTTTGGTAAAAAAAGCTTTCTTTCCACCATTTTCTTGGAATAAATGTTATTTTTTCAATTATAACAAACATTGGTGTGCAAGTAATCTCATTTTTTTTATTATTGGGCACCATAAAAACATTCTACTCATTAGGATAGATGATGTTGATTCTTTGGATTCAAAAGAAAAGTTTTTTTATTTAAATCAATGTTATTCTGTCCATTTATGACAAACAAGTATACACGTAAAATCACATTTTTTCCATGATTAGCACCCTAAACACATTCTCGTTGTTGGGATAAATGACATTGATACTTTGGTTTAATAAAAAATGCTTTTCTCTCCTCTATTTTTTCGAGTCAAAGTTCATTTGTCAGTTGGGACAAGCATAGATTCACAAAATAGTCTCATTTTTTTCGCGATTGGGCACCATAAACATATTATCCTTAATAGGATAGGTGACATTGATGCTTCGGTTTGATATGAAAAGCTTTTTTTTTCACCATTTTTTTTTGGAACCAATGTTATTTCATTAATTGTGGCAAACATGGACACACATAATAATCTCTTTTTTTCATGATTAGGCACCATAAACATATTCTACTCATTAGGATAGATGACATTAATGCTTTGGTTTGATAAGAAAAGCTTTTCTTTCCACCATGTTATTCTATCAATTGTGGCAAACATAGATGCACATAATAATCTCCTTTTTTTCATGATTGGGCACCATAAACACATTCCTCTCATTGGGGTAGATGACATTGTTGCTTTGGTTTGACAAGAAATATTTTTCTTTCTACTTTTTTTTGGAATCAACATTATGTTGTTAATTATGACAAACATGGATGCACGCAATGATGACTTTTTTTTATGATTGGGCATTATAAACACATTCCGTTCATCGAGATAGATTACTTATAGATTACATTTTTTTTGGAATCAATGTTATTCTATCAATTTTAAAACATGGATGCAAGTAGCAATCTCCTTTCTCTCATGATTGGGCATCATGAACATATTCTCCATACTGAGATAAATGACAATGGTGCTTTGGCTTGATTAGAAAAGCTTTTCTTTCCACCATTTGTTTGGAATTAATGTTATTCTGTCAATTATGACAAACATTGACTCACGAATAATCTCTTATTTTCATGATTGCATACCATAAATACACTCTCCTTATTGGGTAGATGGTATTGATTCTTTATATTCACAAGAATAGCTTTTCCTTCCACCATTTTTTTGCAATCAATGTTATTCTATCAATTGTGACAAACATTGATACGCATAATAATCTTCCTTTTTTTATGATTAGGCACCATAAACACATTCTCTTTATTGGGATAGTAACATTGATGCTGTGGTTTGATAAGAAAAGCTATTATCTTTTTGGAATCAATTTTATTCCATCAATTATGAGAAACATGATGCAAGTAACAATCACCTTTTTCTCATGGTTGGGGACCATAAGCACATCCTCTTCACCAGGATAAACGACATTGATGCTTAGGTTTCATAAGAAATGTTTTTCTTTCCACCATTTTTTTAGAGACAAAGTTCATCTGTCAATTGGGATGAACATGTATACAGGTAATAATCTCCTTTCTTTTCACAACTGGGCACCATAAACAAATTCTTCTCATTGGGATAGAAGACACTGATGCTTTAGTTTGATAAGAAAAGCCTTTCTTTCCACCATTTATTTGGAATCAATCTTATTTCGTTAATTGTGACAATCTTGGATGCATGTAATAGCCTTTTTTCTTTCATGATTGGGCACCATAAACACTTTCTTCTCATTGGAATCAATGACATTAATGCTTTGTTTTGATAAGAAAAGCTTTTCTTTCCACCATTTTTTTTGGAATTAATATTATTTTGTTAATTGTGTAAAACATGGATGCATGTAATAATCTCATTTTTTTAATGATTAGGCACCATAACATATTCTCCTCATCAGGATAGATGGCATTGACGCTTTGGTTTGATAAGAAAAGCTTTTCTTTCTAACATTTTTTTGGACTCAATGATATTCCATAAATTATGGCAAACATCGATGCAGGTAGTAATCTCTTTTTTCTTATGATTGGGTACCATAAACACATTATCCTTATTAGGATAAATGACATCGATGTTTTGGTTTCATAAGAAATGCTTTTAATTCCACCATTTTTCTGAAATCAATGTTCATCTGTCAATTATGACAAACATGAATACGCATAGTAATCTCATCTTTTTCATGATTGGGCACCATAAACACTTTTTTCTTATTGCGATAAACAACATTGATGCATTGGTTTGATAAGAAATACTTTTCTTCCCACCTATTTTTTGGAATCAATGTTATTCTGTCAATTGCGACAAACATGGAAGCACGTTACAATCTCTTTTTTTACATGATTAGGCACCATAAACACATTCTCTTTATTGGGGTAGATGACATTGATGCCTTGGCTTGATAAGAAAAGCTTTTTTTCCACCATTTTTTTGGAATCAATTTTTTTTGTCAATTGTGACAAACACATACGCACATTATAATCTCTTTATTTTCATGATTGGGCACTATAAAAGCATTCTCCTTATTAGGATATATAATGTTTATGCGTTGGTTTCATAAGAAAAGCTTTTCTTTCCACCATTTATTTAGAGTCAAAGCTCATTTATCAATTGGGACAAACATGGATACAAGAAATAATCTCCATTTTTCTCATGATTGGGCACCATAAACATATTCTCCCGATCACGATAAATAATGATGATCCTTTGGTTTGATAAGAAAAGCTTATCTTTCTACCAATTTTTTTGGCATCAATGTTATTCCATCAATTATAGGAAACACAGATGCATGTAAGAATCTCTTTTTTTCCATGATCCAGTGCCATTAACATATTCTTCTTATTGGGATGGTTGACATTGATGCTTTGTTTTGATAAGAAAAGCCTTTTCTTCCCACCATCTTTTTGGAATTAATTTTATTCCATTAATTATAAGAAACATGGATGCAAGTAATAATCACCATTTTTTCATTGTTGGGCACCATAAACACATTCTCTTAATTGGGATAAATGACATTGATGCTTAGGTTTCATAAGAAACGCTTTTCTTTCCACCATTTTTTTAGAGACAAAGTTCATATGTCAATTAGGACAAACATGTATACACATAATAATCTCCTTTCTTTTCACAACTAGGCACCATAAACAAATTTTCCTCATTGGGATAGATGACATTAATGCTTTAGTTTGATAAGAAAAGCCTTTCTTTCCACCATTTATTTGGAATCAATGTTATTTCGTCAATTGTGACAATCTTGGATGCACGTAATAACCTATTTTTTTCATGATTAGGCACCATAAACACTTTCTCCTCATTGGGATCAATGACATTGATGGTTTGCTTTAATAAGAAAAGCTTTTCTTTCCACCATTTTTTTGGAATCAATGTTATTCTGTCAATTGTGAAAAACATTGATGTATGTAATTATCTCCTTTTGTTCATGTCTGGGCACCATAACGCATTCCCCTTATCAGGATAGAAGACATTGACGCTTCGATTTGATAAGAAAAGCTTTTGTTTCTGACATTTTTTTGGAGTCAATATTATTCTATAAATTATGGCAAACATGGATGCAGGTAGCGATCTCCTTTCTCTCATGATTGGGCACCATAAACACATTATCCTCATTAGGATAAATGACATTGATGCTTTGGTTTCATAAGAAATGCTTTTCATTTCATCATTTTTCTGAAATCAATGTTAATCCTTCAATTATGAAAAACATGGATGCGTGTAGTAATCTGCTCTTTTTCATGATTGAGCACCATAAACATTTTTTCCTTATTGCGATAAACAATATTGATGCTTTGGTTTGATAAAAAATGCTTTTCTACCCATCCATTTTTTGGAATCAATGTTATTCCGTCAATTGCGACAAACATGAAAGTATATTATAATCTCTTTTTTTGCATGATTAGGCACCATAAACACATTCTCTTCATTGGGGTAGATGCAATTGATGCCTTGGCTTGATAAAAAAAGCTTTTTTTCCACCATTTTTTTTTGGAATCAATTTATTTCATTAATTGTGACAACCATGTACGCATGTAATAATCTCCTTCTTTTCATGACTGGGCACCATAAAGACATTCTCCTTGTTAGGATATATGACGTTTATGTTTGATTTCATAAGAAAAGCTTTTCTTTCCACCATTTATTTAGAGTTAAAGTTCATCTATCAATTGGTACAAACATGGATACAAGAAATAATCTCTATTTTCCTCATGACTGGGTACCATAAACATATTCTCCCTATCATAATAAATAATGATGATGCTTTAGTTTGATAAGAAAAGCTTTTCTTTCCACCATTTTTTGGAATCAATATTATTCAATCAATTGTGGAAAACACAGATGCACGTAAGAATATCTTTTTTCATGATCTAGCACCATTAACACATTTTCCTCATTGATGCTTTGGTTTGATAAAAGAAACATTTCCTTCCACCATTTATTCAGAATCAATATTATTCTGCCAATTGTAACAAACATGGATGCACTTAATAACGTCATCTTTTTTATGATTAGGCACCATAAGTACATTTTCCTTATTGGGATAGTTGACATTGATGCTTTGGTTTGATAAGCAAAGCTTTTCTTTCCACCATATTTTTAGAGTCAGTGTTATTCCATTAATTGTGACAAACATGGATGCATGTAATAATCTTCTTTTTTTTCATGATTGGGCACCATAACACATTCTTCTCATTGGGATATATGACATTGATGCTTTGGTTTGATAAGAAATGTTTTTCTTTCTAGCATTTTGTTAGAATCAATGTTGTTCTGTCGATTGCAACAAACATGGATGCACGTAATAATCTTTATTTTTTTTATGACTATGCACCATAAACGTGTTATACTTTTTAGGATAAATGAGATTGACACTTTGCTTTGATAAGAAAAGCTTTTTTTTCCATCATTTTTTAACGTCAAAGTTCATCCGTCAATTGGGACAAATGTGTATGCATTAAATAATCTCCTTTCTTTTCACGACTGGCCACCATAAACATATTTTCCTCGTTGGGATAGGTGAACTTGATGCTTTGTTTTGATAAGAAAAGCTTTTCTTTCCACCATGTTTTGGAATTAATATTATTCCATCAATGGTGGTAAACATGGATGCATGTAATAATCATATTTTTTTCATGATTGGACACCATAACCACATTATCCTCATTTGGATAAATGACATCGATGCTTTTGTTTTATAAGAAATGCTTTTCTTTCTAGCATATTTTTAAATTTACTGTTCATTTGTCAATTGAGACAAACATGGTTACATGTAATAATGTTCTTTCATTTCAAAATTAGGCACCATAAAGACATTCTCCTTATTGGGATAGATGACATTGATGCTTTGGATTGAAAAGTAAAGCTTTCTCTTTCCATCATTTTTGGAATAAATGTAATTCCATCAATTGTGACAAACATGGATGCATGTAATAATCTCCTTGTTTACATGATTGGGCACCATAAACACATTTTCCTCATGGGATAAGTGACATTGATGCTTTGATTTGATAGGAAATGCTTTTCTTTCCACCATTTTCTTGGAACCAATGTTATTCCATCGATTGCGTCAAACATGGATACACGTAATAATCTTTATTTTTTATGATTGCGCACCATAAATGCATTCTACTTTTTGGGATAAATGGCATTGATGCTTTGTTTTAATAAAAAAAAGCTTTTTTTTCCATCATTGTTTAAAGTCAAAGTTCATCCATCAATTAGGACAAACATGGTTGCATGAAATAATCTCCTTTCTTGTCACGATTGGGTACCATAAACATATTCTCCTTATCGGAATAAATGACAATGGCGCTTTGGTTTGATAAAAAAAGCTTTTCTTTCCACCATTTTTTTTGGAATCAACATTATTCCATCAATTATGACAAATATTAATGCACTAATAATCTCTTTGTTTTCATGATTGGACACCATAAATAGATTCTCCCTTTTGGGATAATGACGTTATGCTTTTGTTTGATAAGAAATGCATTTCTTCCCACCATTTTTTTGGAATCAATGTTATTTTGTAAATTGTGACAAACTTGTATGCACATAATAATCTCCTTTTTTCATGATTAGGCACCATAAACACAGTCTCCTCATTGGGATAAGTGATGCTGCTTTTGTTTGATAAGAAGCGCTTTTTTCCGACCATTTTTTTGGAATTAATGTTATTCTATCGATTGAGACAAAATCGATGCACATAATAATCCCTTTTTTTTTTCATGATTGGGTAGCATAAACACATTCTCCTCATTATGATAGGTAACATTGATGCTTTTGTTTGAAAAGAAAGCTTTTCTGACCACCATTTTTTTGGAGTCAATGTTATTCCATCAATTATGCAAACAGGAATGCACGTAATAATCTCCTTTTTTTTCATGATTGGGTGCCATAAACACATTCTCCTCATTGGGATAAATGACATTGATGCTTTGGTTTGATAAGAGATGCATTTCTTTCCACCATTTTTTTAGAATCAATGTTATTCTGTTAATTATGGCAAACATGGATGCACCTAAGAATCTCTTTGTTTTTTCAAGATCGTGCACTACAAACATATTCTCCTTATAGGGATAGATGACATTGATATTTGGTTTGAAAAGAAAAGCTTTTCTTTCCACCATTTTTTTAGAATCAATATTATTTTGTCAATTGTGACAAAAATGGATGCACGTAACAATCTCCTTTTTTTCATGATTGGGCACCATAACATATTCTCCTCATTGGGATAAATGAAATTGGTGCTATAAAAAAGCTTTTCTTTCAACCATTTTTTTAAAATCAATGTTATTCGGTTAATTGTGACAAATAAGGATGTACGTAATAATCTTCTTTTGGTCATGATTAGGCACCATAAACATATTCTCCTGAGTAGGATAGATGACATTGATGCTTTGGTTTGATGAAAAAAGCTTTTATTTCCACCATTTTTTTTGGAATCAGTGTTATTCAGTCAGTTGTGACAAACTTCGATACACAAAATAATCTCTTTTTTTTCATGATTGGACAGCATAAACACATTCTTCTCCTGGGGGTAAATGACATTGGTGTTTTGGTTTGATAAGAAATGCTTTTCATTCCATAATTTTTTTGGAATCAATATTATTCCATTAATTGTGGCAAACATGGATACACCTAATAATCTCCTTTTTATCATGATCGAGCACCATAAACACATTCTCCTCGTTGAGATAGATGACATTGATGCTTTGTTTTGATAAGAAAAGCTTTTTTTTTCCATTATTTTTTTATAATCATTGTTATTTCATCAATTATGATGAACATGGATGCACGTAACAATCTCTTATTTTTTTCGAGATTGGGCATCATAAGCATATTCTCCTTACTGCGATAAATGACATTAACGCTTTGCTTTCATAAAAAATGATTTTCTTTCAACCATTTTTTTGGAATCAATGTTATTTCGTCAATTATGACAAGCCAGGATGCGCATAATAATCTCTTTTTTGTCATGTTTGGGCACCATAAACATAGTCTCCTTATTGCGCTAGATGACATTGATGCTTTAGTTTGATAAGAAAAGCTTTTCTTTCCACCATTTTTTTGGAATCAATGTTATTACATCGATTGTGACAAACTTGGATGCATGTAATAATCATCTTTTCTTATGATTGGGCATCATAAACACATTATCCTCATTGGGATAGATGACATTGGTGCTTGGGTTTCACAAGAAATGCTTTTCTTTCCACCATTTTTTGGAGTCAAAGTTCAATCGTTAATTGGGATAAATATTGATACGTGTAATAATCTCCTTTCTTTTCACCATTGGGACCATAAACATATTCTCCTCAATAGGATGGATGACATTGACGCTTTAGTTTGATAAGAAAAGCCTTTCTTTCCACCATTTTTTTTGGAAATAATGTTATTTAATCAATTATGACAAACATGGATACATGTAATAGTTTCTTTTTTCTCATGATTAGGCACCATAAACACATTGTCCTTATTAGGATAAATGACAATGATGCTTTGCTTTCATAAGAAAAGCTTTTTCGTCAACTATTCCTTTTAGAATCTGCGTTCATCTTTCAATTAAGACAAACTTGGATAAACATAATAATCGCCATTCTTTTCATGATTGGGCACCATAAATACTATCCTCCCGTTGGGATAGATGATGTTGACGCTTTTGCTTAACAAGAAAAACTTTTCTTTCCACGATTTTTTTGGAATCAAAGTTATTCCATCAATTATGACAAACATTGATGTGCATAATAATCTCTTTTTTTTTTTATGATTGGGCACTATAAACAAATTTTCCTTATTAGGATAGATGATGCTGATGCTTTGGATTTAAAAGAAAACCTTTTTTTCCACCATATTTTTTGGAATCAATGTTATTCTGTTATTAGGACAAGTATGGATACATGTTGTAAATAATCTCTTTTCTTTTCTCGATTGGGCACCATAAACATATTCTTCTCTTTGGGATGGATGGCATAGATGCTTTGGTTCAATAGGAAAAGCTTTTGTTTTCACCTTTTTTTTGGAATCAATTTTATTCCATCACTCATGACAAACATTGATGCATGCAATGCTCTCCCTTTTTTCATTATTGCGCTCTACAAACATATTATCCTTATTGGGATAAATGACATTAGTGCTTTCGTTTGATAAGAAAAGCTTTTTCTTCCACCATTTTTTTGGATCTATCAATTATGACAAACAAGGAAACACATAATAATCTCCTTTTTTCATGATTGGGCACCATAAACACATTCTCCTCCTTAGGATAAATGACATTGATGCTTTTGTTTGATAAAAATGCTTATCTTGCCACCATTTTTTTAGAATCAATGTTATTTCATCAGTTGTGGTAGACATGCATGCACGTAATAATCTCCTTTTTTCATGATTGGGTACCATAATACATTCTCCTCATTAGGATAGATGACATTAATGCTTTGGATTCAGAAGAAAAGCATTTTATTCCCCTATTTTTTGAATCAATGTTATTCTGTCAATTGTGACAAACATGAATGCTTGCAATAATCACATTTTTTTCATGATTGGGCACCATAAATACATTCACCTCATTGGGACAAATGAGATTGATGCTTTGGTTTCATAAGAAATGCTTCTCTTTCCACCATTTGTTTGGAATGAATGTTATTTCGTTAACTGTGACAAACATGGATACATGTAATAATCACCTTTATTTCAAGATTGGATGCCATAAACAAATTCTACTCATTTAGATAGATGACATTGACGCTTTGGATTCAAAAGAAAAGTTTTTCCTTACACCTTTTTTTGGAATCAATGTTATTACATCAATTGTGACAAACATGGATGCATATAATAACTCTTTTTTTTTCATGATTGGGCTCCATAAATAGATTCTCCTTATTAGGATAAATGACATTGATGCTTTAGTTTGATAAGAAAAGCTTTTATTTGCACCATTTCTTTTGGAATGAAAGTTATCCTATCAATTGTAGTAAATGTGGATATACGTAATAATCTCTTTTTTTTTCATGATTGGGCACCATAACCAAATTCTCCTCATTGGGATAGATGACATTGATGCTTTGGATTCAAAAGAAAAGCAATTCTTTCCACCATTTTTTGGAGTCTATTATTCCGTCAATTGTGACAAACATGAATGCTTGCAATAATCACACCTTTGCCATGATTGGGTACCATCAGCCCATTCGCCTCATTGGGACAAATGACATTGATGCTTCATTTTCATAGGTTTTTTTTTTTTGGAATCATGTTATTTCGTCAATTGTGACAAGCATGGATACATGTAATAATCACTATTTTTTTCAAGATTAGGTGCCATAAACAAATTCTACTTATTTGGATAGTTGACATTAACGCTTTGGATTCAAATGAAAAGCTTTTCTTTACACCATTTTTTTGGAATCCATATTATTTCTTCAATCATGACAAACATGGATGCATATAATAATCTTCTTTTTTTCATTGTTGGGCTCTATAAATAGATTCTCCAGATTAGGATAAAAGACATTGATGCTTTGGTTTGATAAGAAAAGCTTTTCTTTCCACCATTTTTTTCTGGAATCAATGTTATTCTATCAATTGTAGTAAACATAGACGCATGTACTAATCTCACTTTTTTTATGATTGGGCACCATAAACAAATTCTCCTCATTGGGATAGATGATGTTGATGCCGTGGATTCAAAAGAAAAGCTTCTCTTTCCACCATATTTTTTGGAATCAATGTTATTCCGTTAATTAGGACAAATATGGATACATTTAATAAATAATATCCTTTCTTTTCTTGATTGGGCTCCATGAACACATTCTCCTCTTTGGGATGGGTGGCATAGATACTTTGGTTCAATAGGAAAAACTTTTCTTTCCACCTTTTTTTTGGAATCAGTTTTATTCCATCAATCATGGCAAACATTGATGTATGTAATACTCTCATTTTGTTCATGATTGGGCTTTACAAACATATTCTCCTTATTAGGATAGATGACATTAGCATTTTTGTTTGATAAGAAAAGCTTTTCCTTTCACCATTTTTTTTGGAATGAATGTTCTTCTGTCAATTATGACAAATATGGATGCATGTAATAATCTCTTTTTTTTTCATGATTGGGCACCATAAACACATTCTTCTGATTGGGATAAATGATTTTGATGCTTTTTTTGATAAAAAATTCTCATTTTCCCACCATTTTTTTGGAATTAATGTTATTTCATCTATTGTGGCAGATATAGATGCATGTAATAATCTCTTTTTTTCACAATTGAGCACCATAAATACATTATTCGTATTGGGATAGATGACATTGACGCTTTGGATTCAAAAGAAAAGCATTTCTTTCCACCATTTTTTAAATCAATGTTATTCCGTCAATTGTGACAAACCTGAATGATTGGAATAATCATATTTTTTTCATGATTGGGCACCATAAACACATTTTCTAATTGGGACAAACGACATTGATGCTTTGGCTTTATAGGAAATGCTTCTCTTTCTATCATTTTTTTGGAATCAATGTTATTTCGTCAATTGTGACAAACATGGATGCATGTAATAATCACCTTTTTTTCAAGATTGGGTGCCATAAACAAATTCTACTCATTTGGATAGATGACATTGATGCTTTGGATTCAAAAGAAAGCTTTTCTTTACACCATTTATTTGGAATAATGTTATTTCATCAATTGTGACAAACATGGATGCACGTAATAATCTCTTCTTTTTCATGATTGGGCTCAATAAACAGATTCTCCTTATTGGGATAAATGACATTGACGCTTTGGTTTGATAAGAAAAGCTTTTTTTTCCATCATTTTTTTGGAATCAATGTTATTCTGCCAATTGTAGCCAATATGGATACACATAATAATCTCTTTTTTTTAATGATTGGGCACCATAAACAAATTCTCTCCATTAGGATGGATGACGTTGATGCCTTGGATTCAAAAGAAAAGCTTTTCTTTCCACCATTTTTTTGGAATAAATGTTATTTCGTTAATTAGGACAAATATGGATACACGTAATAAATAATCTCCTTTCTTTTGTCAATTGGGCACCATAAACACATTCTCCTCTTTGGGATAGATGGCATAAATGCTTTGGTTTAATAGGAAAAGCTTTTCTTTCTGCCATTTTTTTGGAATCAGTTTTATTCCATCAACCATGAGAGACATTGATGTACATAATACTCTCTTTTTTTTCACATGATTGGGCTCTACAAATACATTCTCCTTATTAGGATAAAAGATATTAGCTCTTACATTTGATAAGAAAAGCTTTTCCTTTCACCATTTTTTTGAATGAATGTTATTCTATCAATTATGGCAAACATGGATACACATAATAATCTCTTTTTTTTTTATAATTGGGCACTATAAACACATTCTCCTTATTAGGATAAATGACGTTGATGCTTTTGTTTGATAAAAAATGCTTATCTTTCCACCATTTTTTTGGAATCAATGTTATTTCATCAATTGTAGCAGACATGGATGCACGTAATAATCCTCTTTTTCACAATTGGACACCATAAAACATTCTTCTTATTGGGATAGATGGCATTGACGCTTTGGATTCAAAAGAAAAGCATTTCTTTCCACTGTTTTTTGGAATCAATATTATTTTGTCAATTGTGACAAACATGAATGCTTGCAATAATCACATTTTTTTCATGATTTGGTACCATAATCACATTCTCCTCATTAGAACAAATGACATTGATGCTTTGGTTTCATAGGAAATGCTTCTCTTTCCACCATTTTTTTGGAATCAATGTTATTCCTTTAATTGTGACAAACATGGTTAAATGTAATAATCACCTTTTTTTTCAATATTGGGTGCCATAAACAAATTCTACTCATTTGGATAGATGACGTTGACGCTTTGGATTCAAATGAAAAGCTTTTCTTTACACCATTTTTTTGGAATCAATGTTATTTCATCAATTGTGGCAAACATGGATGCACGTAATAACTTTTTTTTTCATGATTGGGCTCCATAAATAGATTCTCCTTATTGGGATAAATGAAATTGATGCTTTTCTTTCCATTATTTTTTTTAAATCAATGTTATTCTGTCAATTGTAGCAAGCGTTGATACATATAGTAATCACTTTTTTTTTTCATGATTGGACACTATAAACAAATTCTCCACATTAGGATAGATTACATTAATGCTTTGGATTCAAAAGAAAAGCAATTCTTTCCATCATTTTTTGGAATCAATGTTACTCCATCAATTGTGACAAGCATGAATGCTTGCAATAATCACACTTGTTTCATGATTAGGCACCATAAATACATTCGCCTCAGTAGGACAAATGATATTGATGCTTTGATTTCATAGGAAATGCTTCTCTTTCCACCATTTTTTTAGAATCAATGTTATTTCGTCAATTGTGACGAACATGGATACCTGTAATAACCACCTTTTTTCAAGATTGGGTGCCATAAACAAAGTCTACTCATTTGGATATATGACATTGGCGCTTTGGATTCAAAAGAAAAGATTTTCTTTACACCATTTTTTGGAATCAATGTTATTTCATCATTTATGGTAAGCATGGATGCACGTACTAATCGCCTTTTTCTCATGATTGGGCTCCATAAACAGATTCCCCTTGTTAGGATAAATGACATTGATGCTTTAGTTTGATAAGAAAAGCATTTTTTTCCACCACTTTTTTTAGAATTAATATTATTCTGTTAGTTGTAGCAAATGTGGATGAACGTAATAATCTCCTTTTTTTTCATGATTGGGCACCATGAACACATTCTCCTTATTAGGGTAGATAAGATTGATGCTTTTGTTTGATTTGAAAAGTATTTCTTTCCACCATCTTTTTTGAAGCAATGTTATTTCGTTAATTGTGACAAGCATGGATTCACGTAATAATCTCTTTTTTTTTTCATGATTGCACACCATAAAAACATTCTCCTTATTGGGATAAATTACAACAATGCTTTAGTTTCATAAGAAAAGCTTTTTCTTCTGCTATTTTCTTTAGAATCAACGTTCATCCTTCAATTGAGACAAACATGGATACATGTAATAATCTCCTTGCTTTACATGATTGGGCCCCAAAAACATATTCCTCTCATTGGGATAGATGACATTGATGCTTTGGTTTGATAAAAAATGCTTTTTTCCCCACTATTTTTTTGGAATCAATGTTATTTCATCAACTGTGACAAACATGAATGCACGTAATAATCACCTTACTTTTTATGATTGGGCACCATAAACACATTCTTCTCATCATGATAGATGATATTAACATTTTGGTTTGATAAGAAAAGCTTTTCTTTCCACCATTTATGGGAATCAATGTTATTCACCATAAACACATTCTTCTCATCAGGATAGATGATATTAACATTTTGGTTTGATAAGAAAAGCTTTTCTTTCCACCATTTGTGGGAATCAATGTTATTCTATCAATTGAGACAAACATAGATGCACATAATAATCACCTTTTTTTTCATGAATGGGCACCATAAACACAATCTCCTCTTTAAGATGATAAGATTGACACTTTGGTTTAATAAGAAAAGCTTTTTTTCGACCATTTTTGGGAATCAATGCTATTCCATCCATTGAGACAAACATGGATGCATATAGTAATCATTTTTTTCATGGTTGGGCACCATAAACACGTTATCTTCATTGGGATAAATGACATTAATACTTTAGTTTTATAGGAAATGCTTTTCTTTCCACCATATTTTTAAAATCAAAATTTGTTTGTCAATTGGGACAAACATAGATACTCGTAATAAACTCCTATTCTTTCACGATTCGGGCACCATAAACACATTCTTCTTGTTAGTGCAGATGACATTAAAGCTTTGGTTTGATCAGAAAAGCTTTTTTTCCCTCTTTTTTTGGAATCAATGTTACTCCATCAAATATGACAAACATGGATGCTGGTAATATTCACATTTTGTTCATGATTCGGCACCATAAGCACATTCTCTTTATTGGGATAAATGACGTTGATGTTTTGGTTTCATAAGAAATGCTTTTCTTTCCACTACTTTTTTAAAGTCAAAGTTCATCTGCCAATTAGGACAAAATGGATATACGTAATAATATCTTTTTTTTCATGATTGAGCACCATAAACACATTCTCCACATTAGGATAATGACATTTATGCTTTGGCTTGATAAGAAAAGCTTTTCTTTCTAGCATTTTCCAGAATCAATATTTTTCCATCAATTGTCAGAAACATGGACACATGTAATAATCTACTTTTTTTCCTGATTGGGCACCATAAACACATTCTCCCCATGGGATAAATGATATTGACGCGTTGGATTTAAAGCAAAAGCTTTTTTTTTTTCACCATTTTCTGGAATCAACAGTATCTCATCAATTGTGACAAATATGGATGCATACAATAATCACTTTTTTTTCATGATTGGGCATCATAAACACATTCTCCTCATTGGAACAAATAAAGTAATGCTTTGGTTTCAAAAGAAATGCTTCTATTTCCACCATTTTCTTGGAATCAATTTTATTCTATCAATTGTAACAAGCAAGGATGCATGTAATAATCACCTTTTTTTCATGATTAGGCACAAAAAATGCATTCTCCTTATCGGGATTGATGACATTTATGCTTTAGATTAAAAAAAAGCTTTTCTTTCCACCATTTTTTAGAATCAATGTTATTTCGTCAATTGTGACAAACATGGATGCACATAATCATCTCTTTTTTTTCATAATTAGGCACCAAAAACACATTCTCCTTTTCATGATTAATGACAATGATGCTTTTGTTTGATAAGAAAAACTTTTTTTCTCACCATTTTCTTAGAATCAATGTTATTCCATCAATTATGACAAAAATTGATGCACGTAATAATCTTCTTTTTTCATGATTGGGGCAGATGATATTGACATTTTGGTTTAATACGAAAACCTTTTTTTCCACCATTTTTTTACACTTAATGTTATTCTATCAATTGTGTCAAATATGGATTCACATAATAATCTCTTTTTTCATCATTGGACACCATAAACACGTTCTCCTTATTGGGATAACAACGATGCTTTAGCTTAATAAGAAAAGGATTTTCTTCCACCATTTTCTTTAGAATCAACATTCATCATTCAATTAAGACAAACTTGCATACATGTAATAATCTCTTTTTTTTCATGGTTGGGCAGCATAAATGCATTCCTCTTGTTAGGATAGATGATGCTGACGTTTTGATTTGATAAGGAAAGCTTTTCTTTTTACTATTTTTTTTTGGAATCAATGTCATTCTATCAATTGCAACAAACTTGGATGCACATAATAATCTCCTTCCTTTTCATGGTTGGGCACTTTAAACACATTCTCCTCATCAGGATAGATGACATTGATGCTTTGGTTTGATAAAAAAAGCTTTTCTTTCCACTATTTTTGGGAATCAATGTTATTCCATCTATTAAGACAAACATGGGTGCATGTAATAATTACCTTTTCTTTTCATGTTTGGGCACCATAAACGCATTCTCCTCATTGGTGTAATTGAGATTGATGCTTTGGTTTCATAAGAAATATTTTTCTTTCCACCATTTTTGTAGATTCAAAGTTCATCTGTCAGTTGGTACAAACATGGATACGCGTAATAATCTTCTTTTCTTTCACGATTAGGCACCATAAACAAATTTTCCTCTTTGGGATAGATGACATTGATGCTTTGGTTTGATAAGAAAAGCTTTTCTTTTGACCATCTTTTGTAGTCAATATTATTATATCAATTGTGACAAACATGGATGCACGTAATAATCAATTTTTTTTCCTGATTGGGCACAATAAACACATTTTCCTCATTAGGATAAATGATATTGATGCTTTGGTTTCATAAGAAATATTTTTCTTTCTACCAATTTTTTAGAGTCAAAGTTTATTCGCCCATTAGGACAAACATGGATACACGAAATAATATCTTTTCTTTTCATGATTAGGCACCATAAACACATTCGCCATCTTGGGATGATGACATTGACACTTTGCTTTGATAAGAAAAACTTTTCTTTCCACCATTTTTTGGAATCAATGTTATCCGTTAATTGTGATAAACATAGATGTACATAATACTCTCTTTTTTTTTTCATGATTGGGCACCATAAACACATTCTCTTCATTGGGATAGATGACATTGATGCTTTGGATTCAAAAGAATAGCTTTTCTTTCCACTATTTTTTGGAATCAGTGTTATTTCATCAATTGTGATGAACATAAATGCATTTAATAATCACCATTTTTAATGATTGGGCACCGTAAAGAAATTCTCCTTATTGGAACAAACGACATTGATGTTTTGTTTTCATAAGAAAGGTTCCTGTTTCCACTATTTTTTTGGAATAATGTTATTCCATCAATTATGACAAACATAGATGCATGTAATAATCACCTTTTTATCATGATTGGGCACCATAAACACATTTTTCTTATTAGGACAAATGACATTAATGCTTTATTTTCATAAGAAATGCTTCTCTTTCCATCATTATTTTGGAGTCAATATTATTTCGTCAATTATGACAAACATGGATGGATGTAATAATCTCTTTTTTTTCCATGATTGGGTACCATAAACATATTCTTCTCATAGGGATTGATGGCATTAACACTTCGGCTTAATAAGCAAAGCTTTTCTTTCTACCATTTTTTTTGGAATCAATGTTATTCCATCAATGATGACAAACATTGATGTATGTAATAATCTTCTTTTTTTTCATCATTGGGTACCATAAACACATTCTCCTTATTAAGATAGATGATATTGATGCCTTGATTTGGTAAGAAAACCTTTTTTTTGGAATCAATGTTATTCCATCAATTGTGACAAACATGGGTACATGTAATAATCACCTTTTTTCCTTGATCAGGCACCATAAACACATTCTCCTTATTGGGATAAATGCCATTGATGCTTTGGTTTCATAAGAAATACTTTTCTTTCCAGCATTTTTTTTAGAATCAAAGTTCGTCTATCATTTAGGGCAAACATGGATACATGTAATAATCTCTTTTCTTTTCAAGATTCGGCACCATAAATACATTCTTCTCATTGGGATAGCTGACATTAATGCTTTTGTTTGCAAAAAAAAAAAAGCTTTTTTTCCATTATTTCTTGGAATAATGTTGTTTCATCAATTGTGACAAATTTGGATGTAGTAATAATCCCTTTTTTTCATGATTTGGCACCATAAGCACATTCTCTTTATTGGGACAAATGACAATGATGCTTTGGTTTCATAAGAAAAGCTTTTTCTTCCACGATTTTTTAAAGAATCAACGTTCATCCTTTAATTAAGACAAACTTCGATACACATGATAATCTCCTTTCTTTTCATGGTTGGGCACCATAAACACACTCTTCTTATTGGGATAGCTGGCGTTCACTCTTTGGTTTGATATGAAAAGCTTTTCTTTGCATCATTTTTTTTAGAATCAATGTTATTCTGTCAATTACGAGAAACATTGATGCGAGTAGTAACCTTTTTTTTTCATGATTAGGCATAATAAACACATTCTACTCATTGGGATAGATGACATTAACGGTTTGGATTCAAAAGAAAAGCTTTTTCTTCCACCATTTTCTTTAGAATTAACATTCGTCCTTTAGTTGAGACAAACTTGGATACACGTAATAATCACTTTTTCTTTTCATGATTGGGCACCATAAGCAAATTCCTCTCATTGGGAAAGATGATGTTGACGCCTTTGTTTGATAAGAAGATCTTTTCTTTCCACCATTTTCCTGGAATCAATATTGTTCTGTCAATTATGACAAACATTGATGTATGTAATAATCTATTTTTTTAATGATTGGGCATCACAAAAATAGTTTGCTCATTGAGATAGATGATATTGACGCTTTGGTTTCATAAGAAAAGCTTTTTCTTCCACCATTTTTTGCAATTAATATTATTATGTCAATTGTGACAAACATTGATGTACATAACAATCTACTTTTTTTTGTGATGGGGTGCCATAAACATATTCTCCTTATTGGTATAGATGACATTGATGTTTTAATTTGGTAAGAAAAACTTTTTCTTTCCACCATTTTTTTTGGAATCAATATTATTCCGCCAAACATTGATGCATATAATAATCTCTTTTTTTTCATGATTGAGCGCCATATACACATTTTCCTCATTAGGATAGATGATATTGACGCTTTGGATTCAAAAGGAAAGCTTTTTTTTCCACTATTTTTTTGAAATCAATGTTATTCCATCAATTGGAACAAACATGGATGTAGTTAAATAATAATCTCCTTTCTATTCTTAATTAGGCACCATAAACACATTCTCCTTATTAGGATGAATGGCATTGATGCTTTGATTTAATAAGAAAAGCTTTTCTTTAAACCATTTTTTGGAATCAATGTTATTCCGTCAATCGTCATAAACATTGATGTACGTGGTAATCTCTTTTTTTTTTTCATCATTGGGCACCATAAACACATTCTCCTTATTGGGAATGATGACATTAATGCTTTGGTTTGATAAGAAAAGCTTTTATTTCCATCACTTTTTTGGAATCAATGTTATTCTGTCAATTGTGAAAAACATGGATGCGCATAATAATTTTTTTTTCATGATTAGGCACCATAAACACATTCTCCTCATTGGGATAAATGATGTTGATGCTTTTGTTTGATAATAACTGCTTTTCTTCAAACCATTTTCTTGGAATCAATGTTATTCCATCAATTGTGACAAACATGGATGCATGATAATGTAGTTTTTTTGATGATTGGGCACCATAAACATATTCTCCTCATTGGGATAAATGACATTGATGCTTTGGTTGCATAAGAAAAGCTTTTCTTTCCACATTTTTTTAAAGTCAAAGTTCATCCGTCAATTGAGACAAACATGGATACTAAAACAATCTCCTTGCTTTTCACGATTGGGCACCATAAACACATTCTACTTATTGAGAAAAATGACAATGATGCTTTTGTTTGATAAGAAAAGCTTTTGTTTCCACCATTTTTTTGAAATTAATGTTATTCTGTCAATTGTGACAAACATTGATGCATGAATAACCTCATTTTTGTCATGATTGGGCATCATAAAAATATTTTCCTTGTTCAGATATATGACATTGACACTTTGGAGTGACAAAAAACGCTTTTCTTTCCACCATTTTTTTGGAATCAATGTTATTCCATAAATTGTGACAAACATGGGTGCATGCAATAATCTTTTTTTTTTCATGATTGGGCATTATAAACACATTCTCTTTATTGGGATAAACGACATTGATGCTTTTGTTTGATAAGAACAGCCTTTCTTTCCACCAATTTTTTTGGAATGAATGCTATTCCATCAATTGTGACAAACATAGGTGCATGTAATAATCTTTTTTTTCACGATGGGGCAGCATAAACACATTCTTATGATTGGGTTAAATGACAATGATGCTTTGGTTTCATAACAAAAGCTTTTTCTTGCACTATTTTCTTTAGAATCAACGTTCATCCTTTAATTGAGACAAACATAGATACACATAACAATCTCCTTTTTTTCATGCTTGGACACCATATACACATTCCTCTAATTGGGATAGATGATGTTGATGCTTTTGTTTGATAAGAAAAGCTTTTCTTTTCCACCATTTTTTGGAACCAATGTTATTCTATCAATTGTGACAACCATTGATGTACGTAGTATTCTTTTTTTTTTCATGATTGGGCACCATAAACGCATTCTGCTCATTGGGATAAATGGCGTTGATGCTTTTGTTTGATAAGAAATGCTTTTCCTCCCACCAATTTTTTGGAATCAATGTTATTCTGTTAATTGTGACAAACATGGACGCATATAATAATCTCTTTTTTTTTTATGATTGGGCACTATAAACACATTCTGCTCATTTGGATAGATGACCTAGATGCTTTGATTTGTTAAGAAAAGCTTTTATTTCCACCAATTTTTTTAGAATCAATGTTATTTCGTCAATTGTGTCAAACATTGATGCGCATAATAATCTCTTTTTTTTTTCATGACTAAGCACCATAAACACATTCTCTCCATTAGGATAAATGACATTGACACTTTGGATTCAAAGAAAATGCATTTTTTCCACCACTTTTTTAGAATCAATATTATTCCATCAATTGGGACAAACATGGATACAGTTAATAAATAATCTCCTTTCCTTCGTCGATTGGGCACCATAAACACATTCTTCTCATTGGGATAGATGACGTTGATGCTTTGGTTTAATAAGAATAACTTCTCTTTCTATGATTTTTTCGAATCAATCTTATTCTGTCAATTGTGACAAACATTAATGTACCTAATAATCTCCTTTTTCTTCATCATTGGGTACCATAAACACATTTTCTTCATTGGGATAGGTGAAATTAACACTTTGGCTAGATAAGAAAAGCTTTTTTTTCCACCATTTTTTTGGAATCAATGTTATTCAGTCAATTATGACAAACTTAGATGCACATAATAATCTCTTTTTTTTTCTCATATTGGGCACCATAAACACATTTTCCTTATTAGGACAAATGACGTTTAATCTTTCATTTGATAAGAAAAGCCTTTCTTTTGACCAGGTTTTTGGAATCAACATTATTCCGTTAATTATGACAAACATGGATAAACGTAATAATCTTTTTTTTTTCACGATGGGGCATCATAAACACATTTTCATGGTTGGGTTAAACGACAATGATGCTTTAGTTTCATAAGAAAAACTTTTTCTTCTACCATTTTCTTTAGAATCAACATTCGTCTTTCAGTTGAGACAAACATGGATACACATAACAATTTTCTTTTCTTTTCATGATTGGGCATAATAAACACATTTTTCTCATTGGGATAGATGGCGTTGATGCTTTTGTTTGATAAGAAAAGCTTTTCTTTCTACCATTTTTTTAGAATCGGTGTTATTTTGTCGATTATGACAAACATTGATGTACACAGTAATCTCATTTTTTTCATGATTAGGCACCATAAACAAATTCTGCACATTAGGATAAATGGTGTTGATGCTTTTGTTTGATAAGAAAAGCTTTTATTTCAACCCTATTTTGGAATTAATGTTATTTAGTTAATTATGACAAACATGGATGCACATAATAATCTCTTTTTTTCACAACTGGGCACTATTAACACATTCCCCTCATTCGGATAAATGACATTAATGCTCTTGTTTGATAAGAAAAGCCTTTCTTCCCACCATTTTTTTTGGAATCAATTTTATTCTGTCAATTGTGACAAACATGGATGCACATAATAATCTCCTTTTTTTTTCATGATTGGACACCATAAACACATTTTCCTTGTTGGGATAGATGACATTAACGCTTTGGCTTGATAAGAAAAGCTTTTCTTTTTACCATTTTTTTTGGAATTAGTGTTATTCCATGAATTATGACAAACATGGGTGCACGTAATAATCTCATTTTTTTCATGATTAGGCACCATAAACACATTCTCTTTATTGGAATAAATGACATTGATGCTTTGATTTCATAAGAAAATTTTTTCTTTCCACCATTTTTCTATAGTCAAAGATCATCCGTCAATTAGGACAAACTTGGATACATGAAATAATCTCCTTGCTTTTCATGATTGGGCACAAACACATTCTGCTTATTGGGTTAAATGGCAACAATACTTTGGTTTGATAAGAAAATGTTTTCTATCTGCCATTTTTTGCAATCAATGTTATTCTGTCAATTATGACAAACATTGATGCGCGAATAATCTCATTGTTTTCATGCTTGGGCACTATAAACACATTATCCTTTTTGAGATAGGTGATATTGATGCTTTGGGGTGATAAGAAAAGCTTTTCTTTCCACCATTTTTTTGAAATCAATGTTATTCCATAAATTGTGACAAACATGGATACATGTAATAATCTCCTTTTTTTTATGATTGGGCACCATAAACATAGTCTCCTTATAGGGATAAATGAAAATAATACTTTGGTTTGATAAGAAAAGCTTTTTTTTCCACCATTTTTTTGGAATCAATCTTATTCTATCAAATATGACAATTATTGATGCGTGAATAATCTCCTTTATTTCCATAATTAGGTGCCATAATACATTTTCCTCGTTTGGATAGATGATAAAAAGCTTTTTTTCCACCATTTTTCTAGAATCAATGTTATTCTGTTAATTGTGACAAACATGGATACACATAATAATCACTTTTTTTTCATGATTGGGCACCATAAGCACACTGTCCTCATTAGGATAAATGACACTGATGCTTTCGTTTCATAAGAAATGCTTTTCTTTGCCCTATTTTTTTAAAGTCAAAGTTCATCTGTCAGTTAGGGCAAATATGGATACACGTAACAATCTTCTTTTTTTTCACGATTGGGTACCATAAAGATATTCTCCTCATTGGGATTGATGACATTGATGCTTTGGGTTGTTAAGAAAAGCTTTTCTTTCCACCATTTTTTTAGAATCAATGTTATTTTGTCAATTGTGACAAACATTGATGCATATAGTAATCTCCTTTTTTTCATGACTAAGCACCATAAACACATTCTCCTCATTGAGATAGATGACATTGATGCTTTGGATTCTAAAGAAAAGCATGGTGGAAAGCATTTGTTTCCACCACTTTTTTGGAATAAATGATATTCCATCAATTGTGACAATCATTAATACACGTAATAATCTCTTTGTTTTTTCATGATTAGGCATCATAAATACATTCTGCTCATTAGGATGGATGACATTGATGCTTTGGTTTGATAAAAAAAGCTTTTCCTTCCACTGTTTTTTTGGAATCAATATTATTCTGTCAATTGTGACAAACATTGATTTACATAATAATTTCCTTTTTTTCATGATTAGGCAATATAAACACATTCTCCTCATTGTGGTAGATGACATTGATGCTTTGCTTTGATAAGGAAAGCATTTTTTCGACCATTTTTTTGGAATTAATATCATATTGTTAATTGTGACGAACATGGATGCACGTAATAATCACCTTTTTTCATGAGTAGGCACCATAAGTATATTATCATTGTTGGGATGAATGACATTGATGCTTTGGTTTCATAAGAAATGTTTTTCACTCCACCATTTTTTATAGAGCAAAAGTTTATATGTCAGTTAGGGCAAACATGGATACACATAATAATCTTATTTCATTTCACGATTGGGTACCAAAAGCACATTCTCCTCATTGGGTTAATGACATTAACATTTTGGTTTGATAAAAAAACTTTTCTTTCTACCATTTTTTGGAATCAATGTTATTTAGTAAATTGTGACAAACTTGGATGCACGTAATAATCTCTTTTTTTTCATGATTACAAACTATAAACACATTCTCCTTATTAGGATAAATAATAATAATGCTTTGGTTTCATAAGAATAGCTTTTTCTTTTAACGTTTTCTAAAGAATCGACGGTCTTCCCTGAATTAAGACTAACTTGGATACACATAATAATCTCTTTTTTTTTTCATGATTGGGCACCATAAACACATTCCTCTCATTGGGATAGATGACATTGGCTCTTTGGTTTGATAAGAAAAGCTTTAATTCCAACATTTGTTCGTAATCAATGTTATTTTGTCAATTATAACAACCATTGATGCAGGTAGTTATCTCTTTTTTTCCTTAACAAGGCACAATAAACACATTCTCTTCACCGGATATTTGACATTGACACTTTGGATTCAAAAGAAAAGCTTTTCTTTCAACCATTTCTTTGGAATCAATGTTATTCTGTCAATTTTGACAAACAAGGATGTATGTAACAATCACCTTTTTTTTCATGATTGTGCACAATAAACATATTCTCCATATTGGGATAAATAACATTGATGTTTTGGCTTTATAAGAAATGCTTCTTTTTCCACCATTTTTTTGGAATCAATATTATTTCATCATTTGTGACAAATATGGATGCATATAATAAACTCTTTCTTTTCATAATTGAGCACCAAAAATATATTCTCCTCATTGGGATAGATAACATTAACGCTTTGGCTTGATAAGAAAAGCTTTTTTTTCCACCATCTTTTGGAATTAATGTTATTCCATCAATTGTGACAAAAATGGATGCATGAAATAATCTACTTTTTTTTCATGATTGGGCACTATAAACATATTTTCATTACTGGGATAAATGATGTTGATGCTTTAATTTTATAAGAAATGCTTTCCATTCCAATATTTTTTTATAAAGCAAAAGTTCATTTGCTAGTTAGGGCAAATATGGATGCACATAATAATCTTATTTCGTTTCACGATTGGGCACCAAAAACACATTTTCCTTATCAGGTAGGTGACATTGATGCTTTGGTTTGATAAAAAAAGCTTTTTTTCCACCATTTTTTGGAATCAATGTTATTCAGTCAATTGTGACAAACTTGGATGCTTGTAATAATCCCTTTTTTTCATGATTGCGCATCATAAACACATTCTCCTTATTAGCATAAACGACAATAATGATTTTGTTTCATAAAAAAGCTTTTTCTTTCACTATTTTCTAAAGAATCAATGTTCTTCCTTCAGTTGAGACTAACTTGGATACATGTAATAATCTCTTTTTTTCATGATTAGGCTCCATAAACACATTCCTCTCATTGGGATAGATGGCATTGGCTCTTTGGTTTGATAAGAAAAGCTTTTCATTTCAACATTTTTTTGGAATCAATGTCATTCTGTCAATTATGACAAGCATTGATGCACGTAGTAATCCCATTTTTTCTATAACATGGCACAATAAACACATTCTCTTAATCGGATATTTGACATTCATGCTTTTGATTCAAAAGAAAAGCTTTTCTTTCAACCATTTCTTTGGAATCAATGTTATTCCGTCAATTGTGACAAACATGGATGCATGTAATAATCATCTTTTTTTTCATGATTGGGCATAATAAACACATTCTCCATATTCGGATAAATAACATTGAAGCGCTGTTTTATAAGAAATGCTTCTCTTTCCACCAATTTTTTAGAATCAATATTATTTCGTCAATTGTGACACATATGGATGCATGTAATAAACTCTTTCTTTTCATGATTGAGTACCAAAAACACATACTCCTCATTAGGATAGATAACATTAACGCTTTGGCTTGATAGGAAAAGCTTTTCTTTCCATCATCTTTTGTAATTAATATTATTTCGTCAATTGTGACAAACATGGATGCATGAAGTATTCTCCTTTTTTTTTCATCATTGGGCACTATAAATATATTCTCATTGCTGAGATAAATGATGTTGATGCTTTGGTTTTATAAGAAACGTTTTTCTTTCCATAATTTTTTTAGAGTCAAAGTTCATCCATCAGTTGGGACAAACATGGATGCACGTAATAATCTCCTTTCTTTTCATAATTGGGTACTATAAACACATTCTCCTTGCTGGGATAGATGACATAGATGCTTTGGTTTCATAAGAAAAGTTTTTCTTTCCACCATTTTTTAGAGTCAGTGTTATTCCATTAATTGTGACAAACATGGATGCATGTAATAATCGCCTTTTTTTCATGAATGGGCAGCATACACGCTTTCATCTCATTGGGATAGATGACATTGATGTTTTGGATTTAAAAAAAAAAGTTTTTCTTTCCACCATTTTTTTGGAACAATGTTATTTCGTTAATTGTGACAAACATGGTTGCATGTAATAATCTCATTTTTTCATAATTGAGCACCATAAACGCATTCTCTTCATTAGGATAAACAATGTTGATGCATTTGTTTGATAAGAAATGCTTTTCTTCCTTTCATTTTTTTGGAATTAATGTTATTCTGACAATTGTGACTAACATGGATGGTCGTAATAATCCCTTTTTTTTTCATGATTGGGCACCATAAATGGATTCTCCTCATTGGGAAAGTTCACATTGACGCTTTGGCTTTATAAGAAAAGCATTTCTTTCCACCATTTTTTTTTTGCAATCAATGTTATTTTGTGAATTCTTACAAACATGGAAAAATGTAATAGTCTATTTTTTTCATGATTGGGCACCATAAACACATTTTTCTTATTCTGATAAATAATGTTGATGCTTTGGTTTCATAAGAAAAACTTTTTTCCCTAATTTTTTTAGAGTCAAAGTTAATCCGTCAATTGGAACAAACATGGATACATTAAATAATCTACTTTCTTTCATCATTGGGAACCATATACACATTTTCCTTATTGCGATAAATAACATTTGGTTTGATAAAAAAAGCTTTTCTTTCCATAAATTTTTTTGGAATTAATGTTATTCCGTCAAATATGATAGACATTGATGCGCAAATAATCTCATTTTTTTCATAATTAGGCATTATAAATACATTCTCCTCATTGGGATAGATGACATTCATGCTTTGGATTCAAAAGAAAAGTTTTTCTTCCCACCATTTTTTTTGAATCAGTGTTATTCCGCAATTGTGACAAACATGGATGCATTGAATAATCACTTTTTTTCATGAACGCATGTAATAATTTATTTTTTTCATGATTGGGTACTATAAACACGTTCTCCTCATTGGATAAATGACATTGATGCTTTGATTTCATAAGAAACACTTTTTTTCCACCATTTTTTTAATTAATGCAATTTCTTTAACTGTGGCAAACTTAGGTGCAAGTAAAAATCTTTTTTTTTTCATGATCGATCACCATGAACATGCTCTCCTCATTGGGATAGATGACATTGACTATTTGGATTCAAAAGAAGAGCTTTTCTTTCCACCATTTTTTTGGAATCAATATTATTCCATCAATTGGGACAAACATGGATACAGTTAATAAATAATGTCCTTTCTTTTCTCGATTGGGCACCGTAAATACATTCTCCTTATTAGGGTAGATGACATTGATGCTTTGGTTTAATAAGAAAAGCTTTTCTTTCCACTATTTTTTGGAATCAGTGTTATTCTATCAATCGTGACAAAAATTGATGTACATAATAATCTTCTTTTTTTCTTGATTGGGCTCCATAAACATATTCTTTCCACCATTATTGGGATGGATGATATTGATGCTTTAATTTGATAAGAAAAGCTTTTCTTTCTGCCATTTTTTTTGGAATCAATATTATTCCATCAATTATAGGAAACATTGATGCATGTAATAATCTTCTTTTTTTCATTATTAGGCACTATAAACACATTTTCCTCACTGGGATCGATGACATTGGTGCTTTGGATTCAAAAAGAAGAGATTTTCTTTTCAGCATTTTTTTGGAATCAGTGTTATTCCATAAATTAGGACAAACATGGATACAGTTAATAAAGAATCTCATTTTTTTTCGCGATTGGGCACCATAAACATATTCTTCTCATTAGGATAAAGGAATTGATGCTTTGGTTTAATAAGAAAAGCTTTTTTTTCCACCATTTTTTGGAATCAATGTTATTCTGTCAATCGTGACAAACATTGATGTACGTAATAATCTCCTTGTTTGCATCATTAGGGACCATAAACACATTCTCCTTATTAGGATAGATGACATTGATGCTTTAGTTTGATAAGAAAAGCTTTTTTTCCACAATTGTTTTAGAATCAATGTATTTCATCAATTGTGACAATGCACGTAGTAATCTCCATTTTTTCAAGATTGGGCACCATAAACAAATTCTCCTCATTGGGATAAACGATGTTGATGTTTTTGTTTGATAAGAAATGCTTTTTTTCCCACCATTTTTTTGGAATCAATGTTATTTCGTCAATTGTAACAAACATGGATGCACGTAATATTCTTTTTATTCACGATAGGGCACCATAAACACATTTTCATGATTGGGTTAAAATGACAATGATGCTTTAATTTTAAAAGAAAAGCTTTTTCTTCCACTATTTTCTTTAGAAATAACGTTCATCCTTCAATTGAGACAAACATGGATACACATAACAATCTCTTTTCTTTTCATGATTGGACATCGTAAACACATTCCTCTCATTGGGATCAATGATGTTGATGCTTTTGTTTGAAAAGAAAAGCTTTTTTTTCTACATTTTTTTGGAATCAATTTTATTCTGTCAATTGTAACAAACATTGATGTATATAGTAATCATTTTTTTCATTATTGGGCACCATAAACACATTTTGCTTATTGGGATAAATGGCGCTGATGCGTTTGTTTAATAAGAAATGCTTTTCTTCTCACCATTTTTTTGGAATCAATGTTTTTTCATCAATTGTGACAAACATGAATGCATATAATAATCTTTTTTTTTATGATCGGGCACTATAAGTACATTTTGCTCATTGGGATAGATGACATTGATGCTTTGGTTTGATAAGAAAAACTTTTCTTTCCACCATTTTTTTAGAATCAATGTTTTTTTTGTCAATTATGACAAACATTGATGCGCGCAACAATATCCTTTTGTTTCCATGACTAAGCACCATAAAGACATTCTCTTCATTAGGATAGATGACATTGATGCTTTAGATTCGATAAATTTGCTTTTCTTTCCACTATTTTTTAGAATTAACATTATTCCATCAATTGCGACAAACATGGATATAGTTAATAAATAATCTCTTTTCTTTTCTCGATTGAGCACTATAAACAAGTTCTTCTCGTTGGGATAGATGACATTGATGGTTAGGTTTAATAAGAAAAGCCTGTCTTTCCACCATTTTTTGGAATTAATATTATTTTGCCAATCGTGGCAAACATTGATGTACGCAATAATCTTTTCTTTCTTCATTATTGGGTACCGTAAATGCATTCTCCTCATTGGGTTAGATGACATTGAAACTTTAGTTTTATAAGAAAAGCTTTTCTTTTCACCTTTTTTTTGGAATCCATGTTATTTAGTCAATTGTGACAGACATGGATGCACGTAATAATTCCTTTTTTCTCATGATTGGGCACCATAAACATATTCTCCTTATTAGGATAAACGATGTGATACTTTTGTTTGATAAGAATTGCTATTCTTCCCGCCATTTTTATGGAATCAATGCTATTCCGTTGATTGTGAAAAACATGGATGCACATAATAATCTCTTTTTTTTTTTCATGATTGGACACCGTAAACACATTCTCCTCACTGGGATAGATGACATTGATGCTTTGGCTTGATAAGAAAAGCTTTTATTTCCACCATATTTTTGGAATCAATGTTATTTCGAAAATTGTGACAAACATGGATGCACGTAATGATCTCCTTTTTTTCATGATTAGGCACCATAAACACATTCTCCTTATTGGGATAATTGACGTTGATGCTTTGGTTTCATAAGAAAAGCTTTTCTTTCCACCACTTTTGTAGAGTCAAAGTTCATCCATTAATTAGGACAAACATGGGTACATGAAATAATGTCCTTTCTTTTCATGATTGGGCATAATAAACGCATTCTCCTTATTAGGATAAACGTCAATGATGCTTTGGTTTGATAAGAAAAGCTTTTCTTTCCACCATTTTTGGAGTCAACATTATTCCATCAATTGTGAAACACATTGATGCACAAATAATCTCCTCTTTTTTATGATTGGGCACCATAAACACATTATCCTCATTAGGATAGGTGATACTGATGCTTTGAAGTGATAAGAAAAGCTTTTTTTTCACCATTTTTTTGAAATCAATGTTCTTCCATAAATTGTGACAAACGTGGGTGCATATAATAATCTCTTTTTTTTCATGATTAGGCACTATAAACACAGTTTCCTTATAGGGATAAATGACAATGATGCTTTCCTTTGATAAGAAAAGCTTTTCTTTTCACCATTTTTTTGGAATCAATGTTATTTCGTCAAATATGACAATCATTGATGCATGAATAATCTTCTTTTTTTCATAATTGGGTGCTATAAATGTATTTTCTTCTTTGGGATAAATGACATTGACGCTTTGGATTCAAAAGAAAAGCTTTTCTTTCCATCATTTTTCTAGAATCAATGTTATTCTGACAATTGTGACAAATATGGATGCACATAATAATCAATTTTTTTTTCAGTATTGGGCACCATAAGCACATTGTGCTCTTAGGGATAAATGACATTGATGCTTTTGTTTCATAAGAAATGCTTTTCTTTGCGCCATTTTTTAAGTCAAAGTTCATCTGTTGGTTGGGCCAAACATGGGTACACGTAATAATCTCCTTTCTTTTCATGATTAGGCACCATAAACACATTTTTCTCATTGGGATAGATGGCATTGATGCTTTGGTTTGATAAAAAAGCTTTTCTTTCCACTATTTTTTCGAATCAATGTTATTTCGCCAGTTGTGTCAAACTTGGATACAAGTAGTAATCTCCATTTCTTCATGATTAGGCACCATAAACACATTCTCTTTATTGGGATAAATGGCAGTGATGCTTTTGTTTCATAAGAGAAACTTTTTATTCTATCATTTTCTAAAGAATCAACGTTTATCCTTCAATTAAGACAAACCTGGATAGATATAAAAATCTCCTTTCTTTCCAAGGTTGGGCACTATAAACACATTCCTTTCATTAGGATAGATGATGTTAACTATTTTGTTTGATAAAAAAAGCTTTTCTTTCCACCATTTCCTGGAATCAATATTATTCTGTCAGTTGTGATAAATAGTGATGCGTGTAATAATCTCCTTTTCTTAATGATTGGGCACAATAATCACATTTACCTTATTGGGATAGGTGACATTGACTCTTTGGATTCAAAAGAAAAGCTTTTCTATCAACCATTTCCTTAGAATCAATGTTATTCCATTAATTGTGACAAACATGGATGCAAGTAATAATCACCTTTTTTTCATGATTGGGCACCATAAACATATTCTCCTTATTAGGATAAATGACATTGATGTTTTGTTTTCATAATAAATGCTTTTCTTTCCACCATTTTATTGCAATCAATGTTATTCCATCAATTGTGACAAACATGGATGCATGTAATAAACTCTTTCTTTTCACGATTGGGCACTGTAAGTACATTCTCCTCGTTAGGATAGATGACATTTACACTTTGGCTTGATAAGAAAAGCTTTCTTTCCACCATTTTTTGAAATCAATGTTATACCATTAATTATGACAAACATGAATACCGATAATAATCTTCTTCCTTCCATGATTGGGCGCTATAAACACATTTTTGTTATTGGGATAAATGACGTTGATGCTTTGGTTTCATAGAAAAAGTTTCTTTTTCCACTATCTTTTTAGAGTCCAAGTTCATTCGTTAATTGGGACAAATAAGGATACACATAATAATCTTATTTCTTTTCACAATTAGGCACCATAAAGACATTCTCCTTATTGGGATGATGACATTGATGCTTTGGCTTGATAAGAAAAGCTTTTCTTTCCACTTTTTTTTGGAATCAATGTTATTTCATCAATTATGACAAACATTGATGCATGTAATAGTCACCTTTTTTCATGATTGGGCACCATAAACACATTTTCCTCATTAAGATAAATGACATTAATGCTTTGGATTCCAAACAAAAGCATTTGTTTCCATCATTTTTTTGGAATCAATGTTATTCTGTCAATTGTGTTAAACATGATGCATGCAATAACCTCTTTTTGTTTTCATGATTAAAAACATTCTGCACACTGGGATGTGACATTGACGCTTTGGTTTGATAAGAAAAGCTTTTTCTTCCACAATTTTTTTGGAATCAATATTTTTCTATCAATTGTGACAAACATTGATGTACATAATAATTTCCTTTTTTTCATGATTAGGCACTATAAACACATTCTCCTTATTGTGATAGATGACATTGATGCTTTGGTTTGATAAGAAAAGTATTTTTTTCCATCATTTTTTTGGAATCAATATTATACTGTAAATTATGACAAACATGGATACACGCAATAATCACCTTTTTTTTCTTGATTGGGCACCATAAACACATTATTCTTATTGGGATAAATGACATTGATTCTTTGGTTTTGTAAGAAATGCTTTTCTTTCCACCATTTTTTAAGGCCAAAGGTCACCTGTCAATTGGGGCAACATGGATATGCATAATATCTCATTTCTTTATATGCTTGGGCATCATAAACACATTCCCCTTATTGGGATAGATGACATTGACACTATGGTTTGATAAAGAAAGTTTTTCTTTCCACCATTTTTTGGAATCAATGTATTTAGTCAATTGTGACAAACTTGGATGCTCGTAATAATCTCTATCTTTTCATGATTGCGCACCATAAACACATTCTTCTTAGACAAATGAAAATGATGCTTTGGTTTCATAAGAAAAGCTTTTTCTTCCACCATTTTCTAAAGAATCAACATTTATCATTCAATTGAGACAAACTTGGATGCATGTAATAATCTCTTTTCTTTTCATGATTGGTATATAAACACATTCTTCTTATTGGATAGATGGCATTGACTCTTTGGTTTGATAAGAAAAGCTTTTCTTTCCAATATTTTTTTGGAATCAATGTTATTCCATTAATTATGACAAACATTAATGCATGTACTAATCTCCTTTTTTCTATAACTGGGCACAATAAACACATTCTTCTCATCAGATATTTGACATTAACGCTTTGGATTCAAAAGAAAAGCTTTTTTCCACGATTTCTTTGGAATCAATTTAATTTGTCAATTGTGATGAACATGGATGCATGTAATAATCACCTTTTTTTCATGATTAGGCACAGTAAACACATTCTCCAGATTGGGATAAATGACATTATGCTTTGGTTTTATAAGAAATGTTTCTCTTTCCACCATTTTTTTGGAATCAATATTATTCCGTCAATTATGACAAACGTGGATGCACGTAATAATGTAATTTTTTCCATGATTGGGCACCATAAACACATTCTCCTCTTGGGGATAAATGACATTGGTGCTTTGGTTTTATAAGAAATGCTTTTCTTTTCACCATTTTTTTGAGTCAAAGTTCACTCTTCAATTGGGATAAACATGGATACACATAATAATCTCTTTTCTTTTAATGATTGGGCACCATAAACATATTCTCCTCATTGGGATAGATGACATTGATGCTTTGGTTTGATGAGAAAAGCTTTTCCTTCCACTATTTTTTTGGAATCAATGCTATTCCATCAATTGTGACAAATATGGATGCATGCAATAATCGCCTTCTTTTCATGATTGGGCACTATAAACACATTCTCTGCTTTGGGATAAATGACACTGATGCTTTAGTTTTATAAGAAATGCTTTTTTTTTCCACCATCTTTTTAGAGTCAAATTTCGCTCTTCAATTGGGATAAACATGGATACACATAATAATCTCTTTTCTTTTCACGATCGGGAACCATAAACACATTTTCCTTATTAGGATAGATGACACTGACACTTTAGGTTAGTGAGAAAAGCTTTTGTTTCCATTATTTTTTGGAATCAATTTTATTCTGTCAACTATGACAAACATGGATGCATGCAATAATCTCCTTTTTTCATGATTGGGCACCATAACCATATTCTCCATATTGTGATAAATGTCGTTGAAGCTTTGCTTTCATAAGAAAAAATTTTCTTCCACCATTTTTTGAGTCAAAGTTCATCCATGAATTTGGTCGAACATGGATACACATAATAATCTCCTTATTTTTCACGATTGAGCATAATAAACACTTCTTTTCATTAGGATAAATGACATTGATGCTTTGGTTTCATAAGAAAAGCTTTTTTCTTAACCATTTTTTTGGAATCAATTTCATTCCATCAATTGTGACAAATATAGATGCTCATAACAATCTTCTTCTTCTTTTTTTCATGATTAGGCACCATAGCCACATTCTCCTTATTGAGATAAATGACGTTGATGCTTTGCTTTCATGAGAAAAGCTTTTCTTTCCGCCATTTTTTAGACTCAAAGTTCATTCGTCAATGGGACAAACATGGATACACATAATAATCTACTTTTTTCATAATTAGGCACCATAAACACATTCTTCTCATTGGGATAAATGATATTTACATTTTGGTTTGATAAGAAAAGCTTTTATTTCCACCATTTTTTGGAATCAATGTTATTTCATCAATTGCAACAAACATGGATGCACATAATAATCTCATTTCTTTCATGATTGGGCACCATAAACACACTCTCCTCATTGGGATAGATGACATTGACGCTTTGGTTTGATAAGAAAAACTTTTTTTCCACCATTTTCTTTGGAATCAATGTTATTTTGTCAATTGTGACAAACATTGATGCATGTAATAATCACCTTTTTCATTATTAGGCACCATAAACACACTCTCCTCATTAAGATAAGTGATATTGATGCTTTGGTTTCATAAAAAAAGCTTTTATTTTTACCATTTTTTTAAAATCAATTTTATTTCATTAATTATGATAAACATGGATGCACGTAATAATATTTTTTTTCAAGATTGGGTACCATAAACACATTCTCCTCATTGGGATAGACGACATTGGTGCTTCAGTTTGATAAGAAAAGCTTTTCTTCTACCATTTTTTTGAATCAATGTTATTCCATCAATTGCAACTAACATGGATGCACGTAATAATCTTTTTTTTATTGGGCATCATAAACACATTCTCCTCATTGGAAAAGATGACATTGATGCTTCGGTTTGATAAGAAAAGCTTTCCCTTCCATAAATTTTTTGGAATCAATGTTACTCCATCAATTATGACAAATATTAATGAGTGAATAATCTCTTTCTTTTCATAATTGGGCACCATAAATACATTCTCATGATTAGGATTGATGGCACGAATGCTTTGGATTCAAAAGAAAAGCTTTTCCTTCCACCATTTTTTTAAATCATTTTTTTTTGTGATAAGGCACCACAATCACATTATCCTTATTGGGAAAATGGGAATGATGCTTTCGTTTGATAAGAAA
>JBBYHO010035814.1:66080-104738 GCA_038382025.1 Adansonia gregorii
TGCCATAAACACATTCTTATCATTTGGACAAATGACACTGATGCTTTGGATTCAAAAGAAAAGCTTTTCTTTCCAGTATTTTTTTGGAATCAATGTTATTCTATCAATTGTGACAAATATGGATGCACGTAATAATTTTTTTTCCTGATTGGGCACCATAAGCACATTCTCCTCATTGGGATAGATGACATTGACGCTTTGGTTTGATAAGAAAAGCTTTTCTTTCCATTATTTTTTTGGAATCAATGTTATTTTGTCAATTGTGATAAATACGGATGCATGAAATAGTCTTTTTTTTCATGATTGGCCACCGTAAACACATTCTCCTCATTGGGATAGATGACATTGATGCTTTGGCTTGGTCAGAAAAGCTTTTCTTTACAGCATTTTTTTGGAATCAATGTTATTTCGTCAATTGTGACAAGCATGGATGCACGTAATAACCTTTTTTTTTGTGATTAGGCCACATACACATTCTCCTCATAAGGATAAATGACATTAATGCTTTGGTTTCATAAGAAAAGCTTTTATTTCCACCATTTTTCTAGAATTAATGCTATTTCGTCGATTAAGACAAACATGGATACACGTAATAATCACCTTTTTTTAAGTGATTAGGCACTATAAATACATTCTCCTCATTGGAATAAATCACATTGATGCTTTAGTTTGATAAGAAAAGCTTTTCTTTCCACCATTATTTTAGAATTAATGTTATTCCGTCAATTGTGCTCATAATAATCTCTTTCTTCCTATGATTGGGCACCATAAACACATTCTTCTTAGTGGGATAAATAACATTGATGCTTTTGTTTCATAGGAAAAGCTTTTCTTTTCACCATTTTATTGGAATCAATGTTATTCTATCAATTATGATAAATTGATGTGAGAATAATCTTTTTTTTTTTCATGATTAGGCACCGTAAACACATTCCCATCGTTGGGATAGATCATACTGATGCTTTGGATTAAAAGGAAAACCTTTTCTTTACACCATTTTTCTAGAATCAATGTTATCCCGTCAATTGTGACAAACATGGATCCTTGTAGCAATCACTATTTTTTTCATGATTGGGCACCACAAGCACAGTTTCCTTATTGGGATAAATTGCAATGATGCTTTTGTTTGATAAGAAAACATTTTCTTCTATAATTTTTTTGGAATCAAAGTTATCCCATCAATTGCGACAAACATTGTTGAATGAATAATCTTCTTTTTTGGATTGGAAACCATAAACACATTCTCATCATTGGGATAAATGATAGTGATGCTTTGGATTCAAAATAAAAGCTTTTCTTCCCACCATTTTCTTGGAATCAATATTATTTTAACAATAGTGACAAACATAGATGCACATAATAATATCCTTTTTTTCATGATTAGGCACCATAATCACATTTTACTTTTTAGGGTAAATGATATTAACGCTTTAGTCTGATAAGAAAAGCATTTCTTTCACCTTTTTTTTGGAATCAATGTTATTCCGTAAATTATGACAAACATGGATGCATGTGATAACCACCTTTTTTTCATGATTGGGCACCATAAACAATTCTCCTTCTTGGGGTAAATGACATAAGCTTTTATTTCCACCATTTTTTTGAATCAATGTTATTCCATCGATTGTGAAAAATATGGATGCATTTAATAATCTCCTTTCTTTCAGGATTGGGCACCATAAAGACATTCTTCTCATTGGGATAGATGACAATGATACTTTAGATTCAAAAGAAAAGTTTTTCTTTCCACCAATTTTTTGGAATCAATATTACTCCATCAATTGTGTCAAACATAGATGGATGTAATAATCACCTTTTTTTCATGATCGGGTGCCACAAGCACATTCTCCTCTTTAGGATAAATGACATTAATGCTTTGGTTTCATAGGTAAAGCTTTTCTTTCTATCATTTTTTTTGGAATCAATGTTATTCTATCAATTGTGACAAACATTGATGCAAGAATAATCTCTTCTTTTTCATGATTGGGCACTATAAACACATTCTCCTCATTGGGATTGATGACATTGACACTTTGGTTTAATAAAAAAAGCTTTTATTTTCACCATTTTTTGGAATCAATGTATTCCACCAACTGCAATAAACATTGATGCGTGAATAATCTCTTTTTTTTTCATGATTGGACTCCATAAACACATTTTCCTTATTGAGATGATGATATTGACGCTTTGGGTTGAAAAGAAAAGCTTCTATTTCCATCATTTTTTAGAATCAATGTTATTCAATCAATTGCGATGAACATGGATGCACGAAATAGTCTCATTTCTTTCATGATTGGGCACCATAAATAGATTCTCCTCATTGGGATAGATGACATTGGCGCTTTGGTTTGATAAGAAAAGCTTTTCTTTCCACTATTTTTTTGGAATCAATGTTATTTTGTCAATTGTGACAAACATGGATACACGTAATAATCACTTTTTTTTCATGATTAGGCAACATAAACACATTCTCCTTATTGTGATAAATGATATTGATGCTTTGATTTTAGAAGAAAAGCTTTTATTTCCACCATTTTTTTGAAATCAATGTTATTCCATCAATTGTGACAAACATGGATGCACATAATCATCTTTTTTTTCAAGATTGGGCAGCATAAACATATTCTCCTTGTTGGGATAGATGACATTAACGCTTTGTTTGAAAAGAAAAGCTTTTCTTTCCATCATTTTTTTGGAATCAATATTATTTCGTCAATTGTGACAAACATGGATGCATTTAATAATGAACTTTTTTTCATGATTGGGCGCCACAAGCATATTTTCCTCTTTGGGATAAATGATATTGATGCTTTGGTTCCATAGGTCAAGCTTTTCTTTCCACCATTTTTTTGGCATCAATGTTATTCCGTCAATTATGACAAACATGGATACATGTAATAATCACCTTTTTCTTTCATGATTGGGTGCCATAAACATATTCTCCTCATTGAGATAGATGACGTTGACGCTTTGGTTTGATAAGAAAAGCTTTTCTTTCCAATAGTTTTAGGAATCAATGTTATTCTATCAATTGTGATGAACATGGATGCACATAATAATCTACTTTTTTTCATGATTAGAAACCATAAACATATTCTCCTTATCGTGATAGATGACATTGACACTTCGGTTTGATAGGAAAAGCTTTTCTTTCCACTAGATTTTTGGAATCAATGTTATTCTGTTAATTGTGACAAACATGGTTGCATGTAATGATCTCTTTTTTCTCATGATTAGGCACTATAAACACATTCTCCTTTTTGAGATAAATGGGAATGATGATTTTGTTTGATAAGAAAACCTTTTCTTTCCACCATTTTTTTTTGAATCAATGATATTTTGTCAATTATGACAAACATTGATGTGCGAGTAATTTCTTTCTTTTTCATGAGTAGGCACCATAAATGCATTTTCATCATTAGGATGATGACACTGATGCTTTGGATTCAAAAGAAAACCTTTGCTTTGCACTATTTTTTTGGAATCAATGTTATTCCGTCAATTATGACAAAAATGGATGCATGTAATAATCACCTTTTTTTCATTATTGGGCACCACAGGTACATTCTCCTTATTAGGATAAATGGCAATGATGCTTTGGTTTAATAACAAAACACATTCTCTTTGTTGGGATAGATGACATTGATGATTTGAATTCAAAAGAAAAGCTTCTCTTTCCACTATTTTTTTTGGAATCAATGTCATTCTATTAGTTATGACAAACATGGACGCATGTAATAATCTTTTTTTTTCATGATTAGGCATTATAAACACATTACCCTTATTGGGATAAATGACATTGATGCTTTGGTTTCATAAGAAATGATTGTCTTTCCTCCATTTTTTTTAGAGTCAAAGTTTATCTGTCAATTGGGACAAATATGGATACACATAATAATGTCCTTTTCTTTCACAACTGGGCACCATAAACACATTCTCCTTATTGGAATAGATGACATTAGTGCTTTGGTTTAATATGAAAAACTTTTCTTTCCACTATTTTTTTGGAATCAATGTTATTATAAAAGTTGTGACAAACATGGATGCGTGTAATAATCACCTTTTTTTCATGATTGGGCACACAAACATATTATCCTCGTTGGGGTAAATGAATTAATGCTTTGGCTTCATAGGAAATTCTTTTCTTTCCACCATTCTTTTTAGAGTCAAAATTCATTTGTCATTAGGACAAACATGGGTACACGCAATAATCTATTTTTTTTCACAATTAGGCACCATAAACAAGTTCTCCTTGTTGGGATAGATGATATTAATGCTTTGGTTTAATAAGAAAAGCTTTTCTTTTCACCATTTTTTTGGAATCAATGTTATTCCGTCCATTGTGACAAACATGGATGCATGTAATAATCACTTTTTTTTCATGATTGCGCACCATAAGTACATTATCCTCTTTGGGATAAATGATGTTGATGCTTTGGTTTCATAAGAAATGCTTTTCTTTGCACCATTTTTTAGAGTCAAAGTTCATCTATCAATTAGGACAAACATTGATATATGTAATAATCCTATTTCATTTCATGATTGGGCACAAAAAACATATTATCCTCATTGAGATAGATGACAATCATGCTTTGGTTTGATAAGAAAAGCCTTTCTTTCCACCATTTTTTTGGAATCAATATTATTCCATCAATTCTAAGAAACATGGATGCACATAATAATCTCCCCTTTTTGATGATTGGGCACCATAAACATATTCTTCTTATTGGGGTAAATGACAATGATGCTTTGGTTTCCTATGAAAATCTTTTTCTTCCACCGTTTTCTTTAGAATCAACGTCCGTCCTTTAATTAACACAAACTTGGATACATGTAATAATCTTTTTTCTTTTCATGATTAGGTACCATAAACACATTTCTCTTATTAGGATAGATGACGTTGATGCTTTTGTTTGATAAGAAAAGCTTTTTTTTCCACCATTTTTTTTGGAATCAATGTTATTCCATCAATTGTGACAAACATGGATGCGTGTAATAATTTTTTTTTGCATGATTAGGCACCATAAACACATTCTTCTCATTGGGATAGATGTCATTGATGCTTTGGATTCAAAAGAAAAGCTTTTCTTTCCACCAATTTTATGGAATCAATGTTATTCCATTAATTAGGATAAATATGGATATAGTTAATAAATAATCTCCTTTCTTTTCTAGATTAGGCACCATAGACACATTCTTTTTATTGGGATAGATGATATTGATGCTTCAGTTTAATAAAAATAGTTTTCTTTCCACTTTTTTGGAATCATTGTTATTTTGCCAATCGTGACAAACATTATTTTATATAATAATCTCTTTTTTTTTAATCAATAGGCACCATGAACACATTCTCCTCATTAGGATAGATGGCATTAACGCTTTGGATTCAAAAGAAAAGCTTTTCTTTCCATAACATTTTTGGAATCAATGTTATTTCGTCAATTGGGACAAACATGTCAGACATTGCTTCTATACATATGAGTTTGTACATAACTCCCATTCATTGCTATGGCATTGAAAAAGATAAGGATGGCCTACTGTGGTACTGTGACATCTTTTGCTATGTCAAGGATCAATAATACCCTAAACATGCAACTGAGACTAATAATAAGACTATTAGAAGGTCGGCTACGAGATTTGTTCTTGATGGAAAAATCTTATACAAGAGGAGTCACGATCAAGTATTGCTCAGATACATCAACGCTCCTAAAGCCAAAAGGATTTTAAAAGAAGTTCATAAAAGGATTTACGATACACATGCTAATGGACATTAGATGGCCAAGCAAATCATGAGATCAAGTTATTCCTGGTTGACCCTCGAGAGAGACTGCATTAAATATGCCTGAAAATGCCATAAGTGTCAAATCTATGTGAACAAGATCAATGTCCCTCCAGCACCACTTCACGTCATGACGGCCCCATGGCCCTTTTCCATGTGGGGCATGGATACGATCAAGTCGATCACCCATAAAGCTTTCAATGGGCATTGTTTTATCTTAGTAGCAATTGACTATTTCACCACATGGGTAGAGGCTACTTTATATGCTAATGTCACTAGATCGACTATCTGTAAGTTTGTAAAGCGATACATCATCTGTAGATATGGCCTCCCGAACCAAATTATCATAGATAATGCAAGTAACTTAAACAATAAAATGATGCAAGTGATCTGCTTATAGTTCAAGATCCAGCATTATAATTTTGTCCTTTATCACCCAAAGATGAATGAGGCAGTCAAGACGGCTAACAAAAACATCAAAAGAATAGTTGAGAAAATGGCTGAGACTTACCAAGACTTGCATGAGAAGTTATCCTTTGCACTTCATGCATATCGAACCTCAATTCAAACTTCCACAGGTGCTACCCTATTCTCCTTCTCTATGGGATGGAAGCTGCATTGCCTATCAAAGTTGAGATCCCTTCTTTCAAAGTCTTGATGGACACCAAACTTGAAGAGGTTGAATGGGTCAAGAACAGATGCGACCAGCTCAACTTCATCGAGGAAAAATGCATGAAAGTCATTTGCCATGGTCAAATGTATCAAAGAAGCATGATTCGAGCCCATGACAAAAGGATGCACCCATGATAATTTTACCCAGGCGAATTGGTATTGAAAAGGATCCTCTTAATTCATAAAGATGCATAAGGCAAGTGCAACCTTAATTGGGAAGGACCGTATATCTTGAAGTAAGCCTTCTCCAGAGGGGCCCTAAATCTTATCATAAATGGATGGCAATGCCTTGCCTAACCCAGTCAACTTAGATTCTGTCAAGAAATTTTACACGTAGAGAGCAATACCTAAAAATACATCCTTCAAAAAAAAGATAAAACAAAAAAATAAAAAAGGGGTCCATATAAAAAATCAAAAAAGGGCATTTAGGCAACCAATCCAACTACAGTTGAAAACCTATAAGGGCGACTTAAGAAAATCAATTTTGATAGGGCATAGAATGAGATCACTTGCAAAGCGAAAAGAAGCAATCCTAGGGATCTTTTGAAGATTGGCCCATACAAGTCATATTCATTCTTCAAGAAAAATCCTAGAAAGCACCTAAAGAACATTCATGTCATGATCATCAGAGGCATCTTCTGCCCAAAAGATCATACTTCTTACCACAGAATCACTTGTTTGTCAAATAGTATACCAAGTACCAATTTTATCTCTTTATTGTCATGAATAAATATTACCTTTGTTCATTTAACCCTTATACAATTCATATTACACTTGTCATTTAACTGATAATATTGGATAATCAACTAAAATATGCATTAAGACATCTTGATATTACACCAAAAGGAAAAAAAGCATAGGGAACTCTATTCATGCCCTGATCGTTAGGATCATGCACTTTTTGCATCCAAACACCCACTTAACATGACTATACACTAAACCATTTTTGGCTTTCAAAAGCCAGATCTCAAGAAAAACCATTTTAAGCTAACCAAAAATCGACCCATGCATTCTATCAAAATCCCATCAAAATCAAAGACATTAACCTAATCAGTCAAATAGTCTCCAACCTGTTGACAATGCCTTCCAATTATTAGGAAAATGATTGAGCCTCTCAAAATAGGAAAGGCAATAATCCAAATTTTTGAGAATAGATTTTTTGTTATATCCCTAATGGAGCCGAGACAACCTACAATCCCTAGCAGAATTAGAAAATTCCCATCCATAGTTGCAACAAAGATGAATTGCCATTCCTATGAGAGTTTGAATAATGTACAATAAAACTATGGCTATCCCCCTTATTAGACTTCATCATGCAATCATGATAGCATTCCACATCATACATTCACATTACCATCACACATCATGATTTTTGTAATGCTACTTTAAGCCAGGTTCACAAACCTCTAAGGATTCCCTAGTAACAACTTTCAGCTTTGTAAACTAGGCGTTATTTAGGAGGCACCTATCTATCGCAATGTGCCTTGGGGTGGTTTCTCATGTATCTATGGGTGCATATGACTTAACATTTTTTTAACTTGGAAATGTCTTCGTGACTGAGACTTTTCCATTGCAACATGATGAGAATGAGAAAGTATGAATTCTCAACTTGTGATATAGTGAAAGGGACCATAAAATGAATCGCTTATCTTATTAGTCTCGAATAACCATCATGAAATGGCTAACGCATAGAGTCACCATTGATTATTTCAGGCTAGGCTTGATCGGATGCCTATTAAAGCCTATGCTTTAAATTATGAAACTTAAAAATTGATCCGATGGTTTATGTAATACAAAGATTTGTCGTTCAGTTTGAGAGTTGGTTATGCACAATAAGGTATGAACCTCTTCGCGATGCCCAAAATTGGTACCTTACTAGCTATATCTCATCTTGGTTTTGATTCTTTCGATCTTAATTCATCATTATCTTGATATAACCCTTTTTTAATGCATGAATTTTATAGAAATACAAATCCAGGTTTTGATTAAAAGATTTAATCTCATACACACCCTGGACAGATGGGAAATATAAAGATTTTCAATAAAAATTAACCTCTGAATTTTACTTTGAAAAATGAAATATTCCACTTTGGGCACTAGAGAGATACCCACAAGGAACATTACCTTTAATTTTATTTTAAATGATTGGAAAACATGAATGCAAATAATTATCACAAAGAAATCACGTTAGTAAAGCAACAAATGAAGTAACATAACATGGATCATTCAATGCAATGATAAAAAAAGGTATGGACTATTCGAATTTATCTAGCAATTGGCATCAATTATCTAGGAATAATCGAATTGACAATTTTCAAGATGCATCTGGGTTTTTTTATTGCATAAGGTTTGTTGGACATATTAATGGAAGTCCAAGAAGGAGAAAACTTTAATTGTAGTTGAAAGATAGGGTTAGAGTATCCCTTCAAAAAAATGAGGTTAGAGTATCCTCGTAGATGATAAATAATTTTGACAAAGGAAGACTTTTAAATCTTGACAATTTTGAAAGGCATGGTTAAAGTATTCCCTTGAAAGGTCGAGGTTAGAATATCCCCAAAAGTGACATGTTTGACACTCTTTAAAGCAATCAAGTTGGAAAGCTTAAGTTGATAAAAATTCATATTTAGAAAATAAGTGAGCATTTTGATGACTTTTGGCAAAAGAATTTGTGAATGTGGATGGTAAATATGTAAAAATATATTTATGGCTAGATACAAGCTTGTGGGAGATTGAAGCATGCTTTCGGGTCTGATTGGGGTGATACGAAGACATTGGAATGTCTCAAGATGAAATTCGAGAAAATAACTTAATTTTGACCATGATCGAGAATAAAGGACAGCATCTTGTGATCCTACTTTTCAAATTTATTCTGGATTGGTTTGAAGGCTTTAGAGGATGGACAAGATACCGTCAAAAAGGTACTTGATGAGGGTTAATCTAAAAATATTCCTAATATCCCAAAAATCACTTTATGGGGAAATAAATTTTCAAGTTGGAATTAATTTTGCAGTTGGCAAAGCATACAAGGGACAAGGTGTGTCAAAATTTAAAAAATCATTTCTAAATCATTTGGTATTGAAAAATTGCAAATAATAACTTTCCAGAAAGGGAATTTCATGAACGTTTAAGGAAAAATGTTGGATGGATATGGAAAAATTGTTTAGTGGGCCTAAAAGGCCCAATTAGATTGCATTCAATTCATTCTAGGGTTCTAGATAGTTTAGGTTGGAAAAATCATAACTCTTTCATCCGAACTGATCAAGGGATGAAAAAGATGTCATTCTAAAGATATTTTGACACACTTTTAGAGAATAATATTATAAAATTTATGAAAAATCATTTGGGATTTTAAAGTGATTTTTCAGTTCTTAACAGTGCTGCCAATAGAAGCAGAGGATATTTCTTGTTTTCTTTATGATTACAGGTTCAAACTCGAGTCATCGATATTTGAACATCCATGACTAATGGGAAAAAGTGGCATGAGCATTACGAACTTATTTGCATAGCCTCGGAGTATTTTAGGATGATTGAATAGCCCGTTGATGATACCACTCAAGGTTTCGACTCAAAAGCAAGGCACAAACATTTCGGGAATAAGTGCAAGGCCATTTTCGTGAGAAAATCAGAGTTATGAGCTCGTTTAATCAAGATTCTAGATCTGAAAAGCTTAATTTTCCTCAAGATTTTTTTCTAACATTAAGGAAAATGCTAAGTCCATGCTAATCCTCATTGGTTGAGGTTAACATGCTTGGCTTGGGGAGGTTTGGAAAATCAATTTTTAGTAGCCATCAAACAAGCATTTAGACAAGGAGAAGACAATGACATGCAAAGGGATGGCATAGAACATAAATGAGGATGCTAACTTTACTAATGGTCTTGACAAAGAAACTATTATGCACAAATCATGTGAAGTAAAGCATGCCAAAAATGACAATGATTCATGACAAAAGGCAAGTTAATGTATAAACATGCTTGAAACATGTTTGGCTAAGGATTTATGCATGGATTGATCATAATAAGATGCATGGATGTGGCATAAAATGCATAAGCAAGAGTTATCAAAATAATAAGGATGAAATGAGGCATTTTGCACATCAAAAGGGTATTAAGGCATCCAAATCCTAAACTATCATAATCAAAAGCCAAAATAATGCATGAGAATCCTAATAGGGTGATGGACACATGGAGAGCTCACTAAAATGATAAAGATGCTGAAAGCCCATAAATCAGTGGCATCTTTTCAAAAGCCCATAACTTAGTGGCACCCTTTTCAAAGCCCATAAGTTAATGGCACCTTTTCAAAGCCCACACAAGCTCATGTAACCTAGTTTGAGTCAAAGCCTACACAAGCTAGTGGCACTCGAGTTAAAGCTCACACAAGCTGGTGGGACCTAAGTCTGAGTCAAAGCCTACACAAGCTAGTGGCACCCAAATCTATGTTAAACCCTGTACAAGCTAGTGGTACTCGAATCAAAACTCGCACGAGCTGGTGGCACCAAGTTAAAGCCAAAGTCCGCACAAGCTAACTACACTCATATCAAAAATCCATATTACTCTGCACTTGCTTAAGGGGGTCAAACCTTAGAAAACCTAACACCCTATAGGGGCAAATCGTACAAAATTAATTTAAACCTCTCTCAGGATCGCTGCCAATACACTGCACTTATCATAGCGAAGTATTAATTACAATTTATTTCTCTGCATGTGTTCTGGGGAACATCATTCCACCCTAGACAAAATAGTGTCTATTTGTTTTTACCCTATTCTTGATTCTCAGCAACAGTCAAAGAAAGGTAGCTGTAGACACCTTATTTTGTTCGAGCTAAATTTTTTAGCAACTTTAGGGCATGGATGTGAGAGAGGGCGATCACCTAGTGAAAAAGTATTTTTGAAGAGGTCAAGAAGGCTTATGGATCATATCAAAGATAAATGCAAAGATATGGAGTCAAAGGACATAGTTCAAGTTATCTGACGACAAAAGATATGAGGAAATTCATAATTTTACTTTAATGTATTGATGCATGGTTATGTATTGATATAATGCTCTAATGATCCAAAAATTTGAAATGTACTATCGATACAACATGTAAATGTATCAATTTATAAGCTTTGTATCGATACAGAGCTCATATATCGATACTAGGCCATGCCAAAACCAAACGTGTATTCTATAAAGAAATGTATGAATACATATTAACATGTATTGATATAATGAAGCATTGAATCGATACAATGGTTCATAGTATTGATACAATGATCATTGTATCGATACACTCAAGGTTTTTAGACCAAATATATTGATACATTCTATAATGTATCCTACATGCAGGCCATATTCCATGGTCTCAAAATTTTTAACTCGTCCACCATTAATCCAAAACTCAATTTTAACTCGTTTCTTTGCATAAAAAAGATCACACCCCATATCATATTATGAATTGAGACTTTTGAATTAATTAAAACATTTTTGAAGTCTAAATTAGATAAAAAAAAAGGTCAATGTCACATGATCACCTTACTCCTCCCTAGTTTATTAACCAAGATCACCATCGGCCACCCTATTTGTAGGAAAATCATTTTAGCATTTAAACCAGCCACCCTATGTCCATCACATTGTCAGCAAGTTGCTCCCTATAGCACTCTATAGCGATCAAGCTAACATCACTTTGTCCCTTTTGAGAAATAACCAAAAAGACCTCTAAGTTAGCTCCAAAATGCTGGTATAAATAGACCACTTATATCTTAACTGAGATTTTGGGAGATTCCAGCTTACTTTTAGTTTCTAAAACATATTCACACATAAAAAAACCAAATCCTGTAGCTCTTCACTCAGAACCCAAAAAAAACCCTAAAACACTTACTCTCAACCATTACACATTTTGAAAATCACCCTCATCCATGCTAGAACCAAAACCTTATTGTTTCTCTCTTTTTCTTCCTTATTAAAAGCAAGGAAAAAAGGAAAATTCAAGCTATCTCTACTACTTTAACTATTTGGCCAAAAATTAAAGTTTTGTTTGTATAACTTCCTCCTTTATCACTTTCATTTTTTATTTTTTAGCATCATTATTATTTTAGTGAATTCTCCGTGTTTCCATCACCCTCTTAGGATTCTCATGCATTATTATGGCTTTTGGTTATGGTAGTTTAGGATTTGGATGCCTTAATGCCCTTTTGATGTGCAAAATGCCTAATTTTATCCTCATTATTTTGATAGCTCTTGTTCATGAATTTTACGCCTTATCTATGTATTTTGTTATGATTAATCCATGTGTGAATCCTTAGCCTAACATATTTCAAGCTTATTTACACATTAGCTTGCATCTTCTCATAAATCATGGTCATTTTCAACATCCATAACATTTTTTTATTAAAGTGCATAACACTTTCTTTGTCTAGACCATTGGTAAAGTTAACATCCCCATTCTTGTTATGTGCCATCCCCTTGTATGTATGTTGTCTTCACTTTGTCAAAGTGCATGTTTGATGGTTGTAAAAAAAAAAAACTTATTTTCAAAAACTCCCTAAGCCAAGCATGTTAACCTCAACCAATGAAGACTAAACTTATTTTCCTTAAAGTTGACTAAAAATCTTGGGGAAGATAAAGCTTTCTAGATTTGTAATCCTAATTAAACGAGCTCAAAACTCTTTATTTTCTAATGAAAATGGCCCTGCACTTGTTCCCTAAATGTTCATACCTTGTTTTTGAGTCAAAACCTTAAGTGGTATGAACAATGGGCTGTTTCATCATCCTAAATTACTCTGAGGCTGTGCAAATGAGTTCTTGATGCTCACGCCACTCTTTCTCTCCAGTCATGGATGTTTGAATATTGATGCCTTGAGTTTGGACTCATAAACATAGAGAAAATAAGAAATTTCTCTGCTTTGCTTTGTCTTCTGCTAGCAGTATCATTATTAGAAATTGAACAATCACTTTAAAATCCTAAATGACTTTTCATGAATTTTATAATATTTTTCTCTAAAAGTGTGTCAAAATATCTTTAAAACAAACTCTTGTTCACCCCCAAAGCAGTTTGGATGAAAGAGTTAGGATTTTTCAAACCTAGACTGTTTGAAATCCCTAAAGTTAACAAAGTGCATTCTGGTTGAGCCCTTTAGGCCCACTAAACAATTTTTCCAAATCTGTCCAACATTTTTCCTAAAAAGTTCATGAAATTCCCTTTCAAGAAAGGTTTTATTTGCAATTGCTTGATACCAAACGAGCATTTTTGAATTTTTACACACCTATTTTTCTTGCATGCTCTGTCAGTAGCGTAATTACCCAAATTTGAAAATTTATTTCCCTAAACAGTGATTTTTTTGGATATTAAGAATATTTTTAGATTGACCCTTATCAAGTTGACTTTTTGATTGTATTTTGTCTATCCTCTAAAGCCTTTAAACCAATCCAGAATAAATTTAGGAAGTGGGATCATGTGATAATGTCCCTTATTCTTAGTCATGGTCAAAATTCGGTTGTTTTCTCAAATTTCATCTTGAGATATTCAAATGTCTCTGTATCACCCTAATTAGACTCGATAACATGCTTCAACCTCCCATAAGCTTGTATCAAGGTCAAAATATATATATTTTTACATCTTTACCATCCTCGTTCATAATAATTTCCTTTGCTAAAAATTGTCAAAATGTCACAATGTACTAAATCACAAAGTTTTGTGAACTTAAGTTTTCCAACTCGACTTCTTTAAAAAGTGTTAGATAATGCCACTTTTGGGGATACTCCAAAGCTAACCTTTCAAAAGGATACCCTAACCCTACTTTCCAAAATTGTTAAGATTTAAAAATCTTCCTTTGTCAAGATTATTCATTATTTATAGGGATACTCAACCCCATCTTTTCGAGGAGATACTCTAACCCTGCCTTTTGACTATAAATAAATTTTTCTCTTTCCCAGACTACCATGAATGCGCTAAGAGTCAAATCCATTTTTTTTAAAAAAAAACCTTGTTCAATCAAGGGACCTAGATGCATCTAAAAAATTATTGATTTGGTTATTCCCAGATAATCGATGCTAATTATGAGATAAATTCTAATAGTCCATCTATTCCCTTTATCGTTACATTGAATGGTCCATGTTATTTTACTTCATTCATTACCGTACTAACATGATTTCTTCATGTTAATTATTTGCATGCATATTTTCAAAACATTTTGAGTAAAACAAAAGGTAATATTCCATGTAGGTATCTCTCTAGTGCCGAAAATGGAATATTCTATTTTTCAAAGTAAAATTCAAAGGTCATTTTATTAAAAATCTCTGTATTCCTTATCTTTCCGGGTCATGTATGAGATTAAATCTTTTCATGAAAACCTAGATTTATATTTCTATAAAATTCATGCATTAAAAAGGGGTTATATGAAGATAATGACGTCTAAGATTAAAAGAATCGAAATTGAGATAAGACATAGCTAGTAAGGTACCAATTTTAGGTATTGCGAAGAGGTTTATACCTAGTCATGCGTAACCAACTCCTGAACCCAAATAGTGAATCTTTGTATTATGTAGACCACAGAATCAATGTTTTAAGTTTCGTAACTTAAAACATAGGTTTTAATAGGCATCCGGTCATGTCTAGCCTAAAATGATCGGTGGTAACTCCAAGCATTAGCCATTTCATGATGGTCATTCAAGACCAATAAGATGAATAATTCAACTTATGGTCCCCTTCACTATCACAAGTCGAGAATTTATACTTTCTTATTCTCATCACGTCATGGAGGAAAAGTCTCGGTCAAGAAGACATTTCCAAGTTAAAAAACTTTTAAGTCGTATGCACCCATTGATCCGTGAGGATCCACTCTAGGGCACATTACAACAATCATAAAATATAATGCTACTATTATTCATTATTCTTTAAACCATAGCATGAAACTCTTTGCACATTTAAAGAGTATGGCTGTAGATGGTATGGAAGTCATAAAAGTTAATGGATCCCTTTTTTGACTTCTCGACCCTATTAACTAATTCAGTTTGTACTAAGATTCACCAAATAGATTCATTAGTGTTTTGACTTTTTTTATACTTTTTATGCTCTTACAATCATCTTCAATACCCATTCTATTCACAGTTGATATGGTATAAGCTTGGAGTGAGGTAGCTCCAACATTGGTTTTGGCCATAACTTAGCCTTGATCTATTTTTTTCTTTTACCCTTGGAGGCATTATTTTCAGTCGAGTCATTTTTCATGGCCTCATTGATCATTCCACATAATATGACAATATCTGTGAAGTTTTTCCATATGCTCTTTACTATCTTCTCCTAATAAGGCACTTATAGTGTGTCGATGAATATAACCATTATCTATTTCCTTATCAATAAGGGTGAATTGGGTGGCTTTTTCCATCCACCCTTAAGCTTACTATTTAAGCTTTCATCAGCTCTCTTTCTCATGCTTATAAAAAAAAGGTAATTTAAAACCCTGCCAAATACAACTCTCTCTTGATCCATGACATTAATAAATAAGCTTATGTATTCATCCTACTCCTTAGAGAAATCAATTTTGGATTGATTTGTCATCTTTTAGACCATGTTGTAAAAAAGTGGGTAATATTATAGAATGTCCCATTGATCATAGTGATAATAATAAGGTTTAGTGGTTTATTTCACTCTTGTTTTTTACATTTGACACTATTTAAGCCTATAAAAAAGCTTACCATACCTTAGTCATTGATGTCTTGACTTCTTTAATGCTTTTTTTAACATGGCAACTTTTCTCGATGATTATCATATTCATTTTTGGCTCTACATGATTAAGAAGTAGACTCACTCTAACATTAGATCCAAGCCCTTGTTTGACCTTGATCACACCCTTTTCTAGCAAACTCAACACCTTCCTGTTGAACAAGGTGTCGTTCTCAATAAAGTGGCTTTATGCCTTGGCATGGTACTCAAAATAGGTATTCTTATTATACCATTTAGGATATGAAGGTGATCTTTTGTTTTTAAGTATTGAAGCCACTAGCTAGCTCACTAGTAGGTGGGAGTAGATCTTTTTATAAGGGTAAGCAAGTGGATTGAAATGCTTTCCTTCTCGTGGTGCTTGTTGATTGTTAGGAGCTTTTGCATTATTTGTGTTATAAGGTTGTGCATTTTAAGAAATGTTTTAAGTGGGCTTCGGCATGAAGCTTATTGTTAGGGAAAACTTAAGAGAATAAACTAGTTATGGCATTGATGACTAAGGATTATAGCCCAAGTATAGCATGTTTAGGAAGAACATACCTTATGCCGGATATGGATTCTAAGTGAACTTAGCTAGACTCGCTAACAACATTCACTTCTTTTTGGCTACACTTGGTAGTTGACTTTTTGGTCGAGCTAAATGATTCTTCTTCTGATATCTTTCATCCGATATAACCATGTTAAAAAAGTACTTCATGGCATTTCCCACTAGTTTCTCGTAGTATGGTTTTAGAGGATGTTGACAAACATGACCATTATTTCTTTCTCAATCAAAGGAGGGTAAACTTAAAGAATTTCTTCTCTACTCCTCTTATCGTATTGCTTGAAGGTCTTAAAGGCTTTTTTTTTCCATATTCATGAGGGAAAAATGATCTAGAGCCTAGTTGAATATGTGCTTATATTGATAAAGGAAAGCATAAGCTAAATCTGTCCACGTTCGAATTCTTATGGGATTAAGCCTCATGTACCAACAGGCAACTGCCCCAATTAAGCTATCCTCAAAGTAGTGAATTAATAGCTTTTCATTATCCTCATCTCTAGCTATCTTACAGTAATACATATGAAAATGGGTAGTGAGGTTTATTGTCCCATTGTATTTTTCAAAATCTGGCTCTTTAAATTTAAGCAAGGTGACAAGATTGAAAACTAGTCCCACAGATTTGGCATTTTTTATCCTAAATTTATTGCAGCCTACAATGGCCTGAAAGTGCTTTTTCCATTGATTGATACATGTTTAAGTTTCCATTAATTTTTGAAGACCTTATTACTTTTTCTTTCTCCACTTGTTCATTAAGATCTAGGATTATAGATCTTGCAAATGAAGAGTTTGCATTCTAAAATCCTTGAACCAGGTGAGGTGCCATGGTTGGGTAATGTAAACGGATGGTTGAGTTAGTGAGATTCATGCTAGATGTTGTTCAAGTAATGTACCTTCATGAGCCTTTTTGGCTTTAACACTATCATTCAAATTGCTTTTGGGATTGAGTAATCTTTTTCTTGCATCGATGATGCTTATTTGCCTTTTATCCTCTAAAGCCTCAGACAATAGCTTAGTTAATTCTACAATCTGAGCTTGGAGTTCTTTATTCTTATGGAATGACTATTTTTAAGACTCCCTATACATGAGTTCCAGTCATTTAATAGGGTTTAATGGTCGTTTTCCATGTTTTTTGACATTTATGGGTGTTATATTTATGATGAATAGTGGTTTATGTGTTTCAAAGCACCTTACATTTTAGATAATTATTAGATTAGACTTTTATGAACGGTGGAATTCATAGTTTTCCTCATTCAATAATTCTTGTTCATGGTCTCCAGTGAGTGCAAAATCTCATCTCAAAGACCTGGCTATCTTGGTCATATCATTTGCCTCTACTTAGACTGCTTAAATCTATTAAGTTAGACAGCAATGGTGGCCCTAATAGTTTTGATGTGCATGATCAACTGTTTGCTACCATTATTACTCTTATAGTTTTAAAGCTTTCATTAGGTCTTCAATGTGGTTTTGATGAATTTGCAAAAATTGTTCCAACTCTTGAATTTTGAGTATTCAAACTTCATTCTTGACTTTATTTACTTTCATATCTTGCACCTAAGCTTTTAGATGTCCATTTTTCTTTTGATAAGTTGATGCAAGGGCATGGGTTTTAATGAGCTTCTCTTTATTGACTTGGCTTCTTTATTCCATTGATGCAACTCCTTTTGAAGGGCAGTAACCTCATTTCCCCCTCAACTAATGACTTACTAAGGTGCAGAGACTTGTTTGCTTTATTAAGTGCTATATAGTCTTTCATTAAACTTTTGAGATCCTTCTTGAAGTAGTTTTTCCTGTTGGTAACCCAGTTCAATTCACCATCTTAGAGATAGATGTCTATTTCTAGTTAACTCTTTTTTTCTTTTGAATGGGTGATTTCTTTAGCAAAGGTTGCCTTTTCTTGTTCAAATTCACACTTAAGCAATTCTATATTAAGGGAAATTCACTAACTAGTCTTTGTGATGTTCTAACACCGAATAGAGGTAAGGCAACATTAATGAGAAGGATTCTCCACTTATAATATCCTAGAGTCACACTATTTCTTTTCCAATACCTCTCCCTACAGTGGTTTTATCTTTAAACATAGAAGGCTAGCTAAACTTTTGACCTGTAGTCAAGCTTGCCATAATTAAAATCCCACTACTCAAGGTCTTTGATGGAAAAGATGAATTATCAACTCTAAAATTGTCATAGGACTATGATAGGTGTGTAGCTAGTGCTTTCTTAGAATTCTACAAGTGGCAAGCAACTGCAATCTCCACATTGATATATGATTGTCTGTGGTGAAACTAAGGGGCCTTCCATGCCACCCTTTTCCCTTTAAGATTTTAGAGTTTCTAGATATTTCTCATCGGACTTATCTTGGGGCTATTCCTTGTCAAAGACCTTAGATATAACGCTGAAGTTAGGCAAGAAATTGTATAACATTTCTCTTCTCTTTAAGGCAAAGATGGCTGATAAAGAAATATGAAAAAGTGGGGCACATCCAATGAATTGACTTATCCTTATTTTCTTGTAAAAATTAAAAGCTTGAATAGTTTTGGCAACAATAGTAATGGAGGGTTGATATTGTAGCATAATTAGGAAAAATGTTTGCTACCATTACCTCTATATTTTTAGGGTTTTTGAGAATATGACCAACCTATATATTGCCAAAGCATAGACATCTTGAATATTCCTTATATTAGGGGTATTTGCCATCACTTTTTTTAGACTAGCCTAAGAGATACACTTACTATTCCTTTTTGTCTTATTATTGCCCTCGATCCATATCTTTATGACTTTGAAGATTTGTGCTAACCTTTCTTAAAAGTAAGAGGTTACGTCAATTTACAATATACCTTATCGAACTTGTCCTATTCGATATTAAGCAATGCCATGTATTCATTAAACTTGAGGACCAAATCTTCCTAATTAAAGGTGAAAAATCGATATTTAGGTTCCAAAACTGAGATGCTACTTACAATAGGCCAATATCCAAAAAGACATGGAGTAAGAAGGTTACATCTTTATACCTCTTCAAGAATTATTCCCTCTTGGTATTGTTCTATTAGCCCATATGTGCTTTAAATCCTACCAATCATTCTAGTCGTATCCTATCTTGACCTTTTCATGCATCATCAAGACATACTTAGGCTAAAAAACATCCCTATCTTTACACTATTATTGCTCTGACCATGCTCAAACTTTTTTACAAGATTTAAAAATAAAAATAGACTACTACTCTGCTTAACATTGAACCTATGGCCAATTATTCCATGATGATGATTATGATGTTATGATGCATGTGCCAATCAAACCAAATGAAAATAGGTCGGTGGCTACACAAAGTAATACAAACAAAAATAAGATATAAAAATGGATATGAAATAAATCATGAAATTCCCAAGACAATAGGTATTACGCTGCTTAGCGGTAGACCTAACATTCACAAATATTATGATAAGCTAAATAAACATGTATAGAATAAGGGCATGTCTAGACAACAAATTAATCTTGTAAAGGTGATGTGGTACCTCATAAGGATAAAAATAATTGACTATATGGTGACTTTTGTTCATCACCATCAATGGCAAATCTGTGTTAAACTATCCTTTGGGTAGTATAATGGCTTATTCAGCTTGAATGACTTTTTTTTAGATGGTATGGAGCCTTATAGGTGGTGACATTCTCTTGGTACCACAAACTTATTAATAAGGTTTAGCAATTGCTTAGATAGCACAACGGCATGCCTTAGTGAAGTAAGTGAGATGTAAGGTGTCTTTTATGGCATGAAACAGCAAGTATGGGTGACAATGTTTATTTATCATCGTTTACATGACTAGATATATTAGAGTAAAGGTAAAAAGTGTTTCTAGAATGTTCTTATTCTTTGAGTTATTCATGCAACATTCTTGTATGGTTTAACATGGTTAGGCTCATAAGGCTCACTATATGTGTTTAAGTTGATACCTAAATTGGTATCCAAATTGCTCCTTCATCTGGTAAAGACAATCGAGGCACTTGATCCTAGGCCCATCATAGGCTTGGTGGAATGCGTTTGATCTACAGATGTATTACCCTATGAATATGCGAAGGGATACTCATGAAAAACATAAGTAATTTACAGCTTGAAAGGTATTGCTATGCCTATGTGTAAGGGTACTCAAGAAGTAAGATAGGTCACTTCCCCCTAATAATTAGGGCCCTAATCTTACCATGAAGTTTGGTCGAATTGAATATGAAATGCAAGTGCAAGCTGTATGTTTGAGAAATAATCAAACCTTTTGTTTACCTTTTGGTACTATGTTTATGCAATTATAACTTTTTTGGGAACAAGAATGTCCTCACAAATAAGCCAAAAAATCATGAACAGTAAAACACTAGTAAACAAATATAAAGGGGATTATAGGTAAATAATGATAAAAAATTAAGTGAACCAAGAATTAAGTAGTACACGCCTAGTTATAAGCCTAACTCTCTAAATTAAAGTCCCTATTAGAGTTGCCAAGTTGCCACGACATGCCATTACCCGAGCACAACACCTGCTCAAATCACAAAGATGGTAACGTGCATGATATAGAAAAAAATGGTTGGGAATCACCTTTGAGTTATCCTTTGATAAGGATTTGAATTAGGCATAATGTGATAATAGAGAGGAAAGGACTATTGGATGAATTATTCGTCCAATCGATCCTAGAAGGCAACTACAAATTTTTGGCTAGGAATGATTGGCTGCCTATTAAAACTAATGTTCTGAGCTATGAAACTCAAAACATCAATTCCATAGTCTACAAGGTCTAGAGAATCATTGGTTAGGTTTAGGAGTTGGTCACACATGGGGAAGGTTGAATCCCCACGATGCCCAAAATTGGTACCATCTAGCCATATCTTACTTAGGCTTTGGTTTTCTCATTTTTGACTTGTCATTATTTTGACATAATCCCCTTTTGTGTGAGTTTTGTATAAAATAAATCTAAGTTTTGAGTAATAAGACTTAAATCATGTATACACCCTAAAAATGTGGGAACATAAGGATTTTTGGCAAAAATAATCTTCAAATTTAATTTTAAAAATCGAATATTCCATGTCAAGTGCCAGAAAGATACCAACAAAAAACATTGGCTTGTAGTTTTTGAAAATAATTTGAAAATATGAATGCAAAATAACACCACAAAAGGAAAAATATTAGTCAAATGAAAAAGAGTAATAATTTTTTGTAAAAAAGAACACCGAAAAGCATACAAAAGAGAGACAGTCAAAATATATCCAGTAATTATCTTTGATTATTATGAAATAACATAGAACGATAATTTGAGATGCATTTGGACTCAGTGGTCATTTAAGGTATGGAAAAGAGAGTTTTGACTAAAAGGCTTAAGGAAAGTTAGAACAAAAAAGACTTTTTCTCTAAGTAAAAAGCATAATTAGAGTATCCCTTTGAAAGATGAGGTTGGAATATCCCTAGCAGCAAAGATTTTTAATTTTTTTTGTAGCGAGGTTTTGGTTAAAAACCCAATGACATTTAGGAGAGAGAAAATTAGAGTTATCAAGTGAAAAAGGGTTTAGATTATCCCTAATGGTGAAAGTCTTAATGATTTTTGGAATTTGAATGAACTCATAAAAAAAGGTTGAAATATCCCCTCGAAGTATAAGGGTTGGACTATCCCTAGGGTAAAAATTTTTGAGATTTTTAAAAATGAAATATTTAATGAAAAAAAGGTATTCTAAAATTAAAGTCAGTGATTTATGAGAAACACAAAATTGATTTTTGTTTAGCCTTGATCCGAGTTTAATGGAACCCACTTATGATTAGTGAGTCTTAAAGGAGTTGATCAAATAGATATGAGACATCCAAATGTCTCAAAAAGATAGCTCAAGAAAGTTAATTTATCTTTTTGAACAAAAAAATAAGGATAGCATTATGCTATCTCCCTTCTCGAAAATTATTCTAAGCAAATTTAAAGGTTTTTAGGGTTAAACGAATATCATCAAAAGATGACTTGATAAGGTTTAATTAAAAATATTTCATAAATTCTGAGAAATTACTTTCTAGGTGGAATTAATTTTTAAATTGTGGTCATTTTAGCTTTGATAGCACATGCAGGGGAAATGCTATAACAAGATTTGAAAAATCACTTTGGACTCATTCGATATCAATAAATCACAAATGACACTTTTTTTAAAAGAGAATTTCATGTAGTTTTCAGGAAAAATATTTTAAAAATTTAGAAAAGTAATCAATAGGCCTAAATGACACAAAAACAATTCAAATAATTGATTCCAATGGTTCCCAATAGCATTAGTTAAAAAATCATACTTCTTTATCTAGAACGATACAAGGGCAAACGAGATACCATTGGAAAGTTAATTAGATGCCCTTTAAGGAAAAAAATTATAAAATTCTAGAAAAGTCATTTATGGTTTTAAAATGGTTTTTCAATTCATGACTATAGTGCAACCATGCCAAAAATGGGTGTTATTAAATTTTTCAAGTTTCTTGGGGTCAAACTCTAGCCATGACATGAAAAAAAGGTCAAATAGGTGTCATGAGTTCATTCTATAATCCCAAAGTAGTTTGGGATAATTAAATGACACGTTGACCATGCTATAAATAAAGGTGTTAAACTCAAGATCGAAGCCTAACATTTTTAACAAATAAAAGGGTTATTTTTTTTTTGAAAAACAACATTTTTTAGCTTATTTAACCTTAAATCCAGAATTAGAAAGCTTGAGTTATCCCCATGATTGGAGGACCAATTTAGTGAAAATATTAACTCCATGCGAGTCTCTATCTATTAGACATAGCAGAGACCTAACTTAAAGGATTTTGGTTAAAAATCAGATTTTTGTAGCTAACAAACATAAAAAAGAGGCATCCAGATAGCATTTTTAATCATGTAAAGCACATAAATATGGCATATAAGGCAAACATATGCTAGAGTAACAAATAAGACAACACTTTTACCACATGAAACATGCTAAAAATAGTAAGAAGTGTAAAGAAATGCATGAACCATTAAGAGAATGCTGATGTTAACATAAAAGATGGTATGAACATGTGAGAAAGTATTATCATGTCATGAACAAATGATGGACAATTTCTATAGCATCAAAGGCATGATTTTTATGCCATTTAACCATAACAAAACATCACTAAGCTTAATGGAACATCTAAGCAACTTGAAATATCAAAGTATTATCAAATATTATTCATGGAAGATGATGGAGAATGCCAAGAATAAATGAAATAGTAATTGTTCTTGTGTGAGTAATGAGAAGTGTGATTTTTTGGTATTTAAGCAACATCAAGGCTTCAACAATTTAAGATGTCAGCAAAACAAACTCAGAGATGCATCTTTTCCTACAAAGATCATGGCTTCATAGGTAATTAATTGGCTAGAATGATTTGATATGTATATGAATGCAAAGAATATGGGAGAAAAGTGTGGAAAATACACCAACATAACTTGCAAAACTTTTTTTTGCTTATATCCTTAAAACTATAACTTTTATGTTCCTATGGTTTTTCGTTGTCTAGTTCTAGCTTATTTTTCTTCCTTTACTTGCTAGAGGTGAGTAAAAAAAGTAACCAGGATAAGCTTTTTGGTATCACAATGGATAAGGAGGACATTGGTGTAGAAAAGATAAAAAATGGAGCTTTTGGAGGGTTTTTAGAAAAGCTACCAAAATTAAGTGTTTTCTTTGAAAGTTAGATATATTGAGTATGTGTTATGTGTTTCACTGAGCCAAATAGGCTCTTTTATATGAAAGTACTCAACTAAGATTTTTGAAGCTAAAGCAAGGATATTTTTTAGCTTTAGCCATATACTACATGACAACTCTAGATACTATGTTCAGTGGCCTTTATTTTGATTGGTTGCAACATGCAAAGGGGTGAAGTAGAAGGGTAGTAGTAGCCTATTAATGGGGAAAGGCCAAGCTTGCCCTTAGATAAATTATGCTTTTCATGAAAATATCCAATTTTGTAGTCATTTTAGGTTTCAAAAATTAATTTGATCTTAACTTAAGTCCAATAGTAATACTTTGTATGAATTTGGATAATTTTTTATGCAAAATGCATGGCTAAATTAAATTTCAACCTAAGGATGCAAGGGCCGAAAAATGTCATAAATTGAGCAATTTTGCTTGAATGTATCAATAAATTGCATATTGTATCGATACATCTAGGCAAAAAAACCAAAATGTATTAATACAAGGAGGTTTGTATCAATACATCCTCAGAATATGTTAATACAATTATTTATGCATCGACACCTTTTTGTCCAAAAATTAAATTTTACCTACTACCAAGCCTTGTGTTAATACATTTAACCAATGTATCAATATAACCCCTATTTGTATCAACATAACCTATGAATTTTGATTTTAATGATGTGTAGGCCCCGTATCGATCCATAAAAGTCTAGTCATGCAAAGATGTAAAACTTATGCATCTTTGACTTTTCATACCTTTTACCTAAGTCATGAATGATAGGGAATAGGTCCATGCTTATCTTGTCAACGTTCCACGTGCCTGGCCTTTACAAACTTCAAATGATCTGAAGGGCCAAAGTGTGCTTGACTTAAAAAAATGATGATGTTGGACATGAAGGAGTAAAAGACCATCAGACGAATCACTCATCTGACTAGTCTTGGATGGCCACCACGAAGTGGACATAAACTTGGAGTCACCATCGATCATTTTAAGTTAGGCATGACCGAATGCCTATTGAAAATAACACCAGAGATTTGTTGTTTTGGGTTTAGGAGTTGGTTACATGTAGGGAAGGATTAGCACCCCGCAATGCCCAAACATCAATACCATCTAACTAATCTTACTTGAATCTTGATTTCCTCAGTGCCATTTTTATCATTATTTAAATAAATTCCTTCTAATGCATGAAATTTTGTAAAGATACGAGTCCTGGTTTTAATGAAAATTTTATCACCTATGTGCCTCAGAGAGGTGAGAAACATAGGGATTTTTAATAAAAATGATCTCCGGATGGGCTTAAAAATCAAATATTTCATGTATGGCACTGGAGAGATACTGATCGAGATATCATTTATGATTTTAAAAATGATTTTTGAAGCATGAATGCTCGAGGTCCCTACAAAAGGAAACATATTAGTAAGATAAAAAATAATAAATAAATCCATAAAAATAGATACAAAAATACATTAAAAAGAGGGATGATCGAATTGTATCTTGTAGTTGTCTTTGGTTATTAATGAATAACCAAGATGACAATGTTGAAACTTAGTTTGATTTGATGGAAATTTGAGGAGATAAAGGTCTTGAGGACTCGAGAAAGAAAAAATCTTGGACTTTAGAAGGAATATAAAGAGCAGGGTTGGAGAATCCCTTTAGAAGAGTAGCTTTAGAGTATCCTCAAAAATGAAAGTTTGATATTGGATTTGAGGTAAAAGCAGGGTTAAAGTACCCCCTCCGAATAGTGGGGTTAGAGTATCCTCGAAAATGGAAATTCAATGTCATTCTAAGGTAAAAACGAGGTTGAAGTATCCCAAAAATGAAAATTTTTTATGTTCAAGAGGAATGAGTCATTTTTTTGGATAGGGGGAACTTTGAAAACTGAGAACCAAAGTTTGGCTAAAATGTTTTTTTTTTTTTGTTCAGCCTTGTTTCAAGTCTAAAGGGCGTAGGTCATGGGAATGATCCGAGTAGATCATGAGGCGTTTGAATGCCTTGATACAAGCATTTTGAAAATTAGGTTAGAAATTGAAGACAACATCGCATCATTTCTCTTTTTGAATTTATCTCAAGGTTATCTAGAGGTCTCGGGGGCTAAACGAGGTATCAATGGAAAGATAACTTAATGGAGATTAATGTAAAAATATTCCAAAAGTCCTAGAAAATCACTTTCTAGGCAGAATTAAGTTTTGAATTTCAACCTATCTTGACACTAACAACATGTATAGGGTAAAGGTATGATGGACTTTGAAAAATCATTTTGGATTCATATGGAATTATTAAAATACGAATAATACCTTTCTGAAAAGGGAATTTCATAAACTTTATGGAAAAATATTCAAGGGATTCAAAATGTTGTTTGTTAGGCTGAAACAGACGGAATATTAGATTGCTCGCTGGATCTAAGGATTCCAAATAGCAAAGATTCAAAAATGGTAACTATTTCATCAAAGATGATCTGAAGGTAAATGAGATATCCTTGGAAAGGTAATTCAAAACCCTTCAAGGGAAAAATACCAATACATTTCGGATAAATCATTTTTCATTTTTAAATAATTTTTCAATACCAAACCATTGTGCTATTAGAATAAAATAGGGGAAATGTTCAATATTTTGGTTTTTCATTGGGTTAAGCTCGGGTCATGGATGTTTGAACATCATAACCAAGATAAAGGGTTGAAATGGGTGTCAGAAGTTCATTCCACAATCCCAAAGTAGTTTGGGATGATGGAACAACCCATTGGCCATGCCATCATGAGGTTGTTTAGCTAAGGACCAAGGATTCACATTTTTCAATTAAAAAAACTTCATTTTTTTGAAAACCAGTGTTCTTATACTTATTCTGCCATGAATCTAGAACCGAATACTTGCATTACCCCTATGGTTGGAAAACTAGCTTCATAAAGATCTTAGGCCCATGTTATTCTCCATGTGTGGGAGCTAGCATGTGCCTAACCTAGGGATATTTTTTTGAAATTAGGTTTTCTAGCATTCAAATAAGCATCTCAACATAAACAAGTTGCCACAAACATAATATAGAATGTGGAGAACATATATGCACAAGCAAAGATGACATTTTTCATAGAAAAGAATAAAAAAAGCATAGAGATGATAAATAGATGCATGAACATACTTAGAATGAACATGTTTAAAAAGAGTTTGCTAAAGAGGCATTTTTATTTCATGAAACCTATCAAGTTACTAGGAAAGGTATGGGCATACCTATGACATGTTAAGATGCATTCTTTACACATGAGATAAAGATGTGAATATGGAAGGAACATGGCATGGTTGCATGGACAGAGGCTGTTATGGTGTTGAAAATGCAAAGCATCGACCAACAGCATGTAGGCACCAGGAAAAACATCAAAATCCTAAACTACCACATGTGTGTAAAGTTGGGTTCTTGAAGGTTTTCTAGTGGTCGTTTAGGGTAGCTATGGGAATAAAGTATGGAAGTTAATGAAACTGTGTTTTTGAAAGTGTTTTTAGGGCTGAGAATGGCTAAATGATTTATGGGGATGGGTGAAAAGTTTTCCAGGATTGCTAGAGTTCTTTTAATAGTTGGGAGCCTCCCTCCTTCTAAGGTAGCTGGTTTTCTTTATTTTCATGCTTAGCCAATGGCTTTAAGAAATAAACTAAGGGCATTATTAGGTTTTCTTTTCTGCACAAGGAGACATCCAAGAAACAAGCATAGTTTGCAACCCTATTGCTATTGGTTCTACCATGCTAAGAAAAAAATCAAAAAGGCTGCAATAGCCTCCCAACTGCTGATATGCTGCACCATTTTACCACTATATCTCTTATGAAAGTGACCTTTGGCTTTGGTTGCTTAGGCCCTAACTTGTTTAAATCCGGTCATTGGCCTAAAGCCACAGCTTGTAATGCTTTATGATGGTTTTTTGGTGTTAAAAACATGTTTGAATCAAATTTTTAAAGATTGAAAAATGGTCCGAGCAAGGCAAAATACCTTACTGTATCAATGCAAATCATGTTGTATCGATACACAAGATAGTTATTTTCCTGAGTATTGATACAATGAGGTGTGTATCAATTCTAAGAACAAAAATTGTTTCTAGTGTTGAGTCTTTAAAACCCTATATTGATACTCCATGGACTTACATTGATATTCATGCTTGTGTATCGATACATTTCACCAAAAATTACAACTTTAGCTACTAACAAGGCTTATATCGATACAATCACACTGGGTATCGATACCACACCTTAGGTATCAATACTAAACCTTTATGTATCGATACTACACATGGATATTCAAAATTTTGGTAACGTGAAAGCATCATGATAGTTTTTTTAAGCACCTATATAACCCGCACATACCTTAGGTTCCTTGAGTTGCTTTATCTTGGTCACAAAGAGATGAAAATTGGTTCGTATACTTACCTAAATGACTCAAATAACACCCTGAAAATAACCTTTGATGCCTCGTTTTTGCATTTTTCTTTAAGCCAATCTATAGGTATTTTAGACCTTCCTTAAAAAAATTATCACCTTTTACCTAACTCTTAAGATACCAAAAATTGGTACAGACAAAATGAGGTGTCTATAACTGCCCCTCTTTGTCCATTGCTAAGTATTAGGAATAGGGCAAAGATAGATAGACACTATTTTGTTTGGGTAGTATATTAGGCTATTTTTTGAATAGGAAAGAAAAGGTGTCATGCTCTTTAAGGACAAAAAGAAAAGAAGTGCCACTAACTCTTGTGGGCTTAAAAGCAATAGAAAAGGTGTCCTACTCTTTTAAGACCAAAATAAAGGGGTGCCACCAGCTTGTGTGGGCTTAAAAGAAAAAAATACATCCTGCTCTTTGAGGACTAGGCTGAAAAGGGTGCCACCAATTTATGTGGGCTTAAAAGAAAAAGGAAAAGGTGTCTTGCTCTTTGAGGACTAAAATGAAAGGGGTGCCAGTGTGGGCTTAAAAAAAAAGAAAAGGCATTTTGCTCTTTAAGAATTAATATGAAAAGGGTGCCACTAGCTTCTATGGGCTTAAAAGAAAAAGGGTCCTACTTTTTGAGGACTAGAATGAAAAAAAGGTCCTACTCTTTACGGATAAAGGAAAAAAAGGTCCTACTCTTTGAGGACAAAAAAAATGTCTTGCTCTTTGAGGATAAAAAAAGAAAAAGTCTTACTCTTTGAGGACAAAAAAAGAAAACGTCCTGCTCTTTGAGGACAAAACAGAAAATATCCTCTAAAAACATCCTGCATTTTAAGGATAAGAAAAAAAATGTCCTACACTTTGAGGATAAAGAAAGAAAAGGTCCTGCTCTTTGAGGATAAGAAAAAAATCCTACTCTCTGAGGACAAGAAAATAAAATGTCCTACTCTTTGAGGACAAAGCAAGAAAAGGTTTTGCTCTTTGAGGATAAAAAAAGAAAACGGCTTATTTTTTGATGACAAAGAAGAAAAACATCCTGTTTTTTGAGGACAAGAAAAGAAAATGTCATGCCCTTTGAAGATAAGGAAAGAAAACATCTTGCTCTTTGAAGACAAAGAAAAAAAGCATCCTACTATTTAAGGACAAGAAAGAAAAGGTCCTGCTTTCTGAGGACAAGAAAAGAAAACATCCTGGTGTAGAGGTTAGATACTTTTCTTGGACAATTTTTAATAAGCTTTTGATGTCAAAGGTACTTACCTAAAATTTTTTTTAGGTTTTTGGACAAAAAAAGTGACACCTTGCATTCTTTACTAATTTGCGTTTTGTACGAGGATTGGTACCTAAAAGATGTTAAATCTTATAAAATGTATGAGAATGCACATGTGTGTTTAAACATTGCCAAAGTGGTGTTTCCAAAGGCATAGTTCATTAATTTTGGATCTTTCTCATATTTGATAAGGTGGCTTCTTATTTCAATGACCTATGATAGTAATAAGAGGATTGTGAAATTGGATGATTCATGTTGGAAAGCTCTAACTATAAAGAGTCCATTGGTAAGCATAAATGGTGCTTTTTTGCTAATTATAACTCTAAAGAGCCTATTTGACTGTTTAAATATGTTGAACCCTGGTTGTTTGGGTGCCAATCGAAGCAGGATTTTAGCCACTTTTTTTCATGATAGGCTTTTCTAAGGGTAGAGTTTAAACCCTTCTCAGGACATAAGATCAAAGAAAGTAGGACCAACCAAACAAAATTTTTTAGTCTTTAAACCTAACAAAATTTCTTGCAAAGCTCAATCTTTCCAAGCAATGCTATGAAATCTTGTTATTAGTTTTGTTCATTTATCGAGCATTATCAATTAAATGATAAACATGATGCAACATGGAATACAGGGTTGAGAAATTAAACAATTGTATTCTTATTCTATTAAAAAATTTTGAAATATAAAAGAGCCAAAAAAAGTTTACCCGATCGATTGGTTTCGATGTAGATAACATAAATTTTTCATTATGTGCTTTTGGAGACTTTTTCTCAAGCAAATGATCCCTGTGGTGTTGGCCAAATCATAAAAAGATTCCTTAGATTGGCCCATGGTGGGATAGAGGCCTCAAAGTTAGTTAGTTTTCATTTTCCATGTGTAGCTATGGATGAGGTTTGGTCAGCATCAAATAGATAGGTTAAGTTACGATTTGGTGTCTTGGTCAAAGTTATGAATATAGGGAAGATTAGTTTTAGGCTGATGATGGTTTGGGCTTGACTTGGTTTGAATAGGTTTAGTTACTTAAGCCACCCTCTTGGGTTTTTGACTTAAGTTGGTTTTTTTCTTTTTCTTTTTCTTTTTTATTTTCGTTTGTTTTGGGAATGGTGGGTGAAGCGCTAATAGAATGCTCTTTCAGATTTTCATCCTAAAGTCCTTTTAAGCATAGTATTTTTTTACGTAATCGAAGTTCACAGGATTGGACAGGTCATTGCCATCCATTTTGATAAAGATTAAAGCTCCTTCAAATAATATAATTCACCACAGATGGCCTTTCCTAATTTGGGGTCCATTTTTTGCGAACATTTTTATGAATTAGGAGAAATTGCTTAAGCACTAAGTCACCTTTTTAGAACTGATAAGGACAAACCTTTTTGTCATAGGCTCCCATTATGCGTTTTTGATACACTTACCACGACAGATGGATTTGATTCTCTTCTTTTTGATAAGATTAAGTTGCTTAAATAGATCTATAACCCATTCGGCCTCTTCAACTTGTGCTTCGATTGGGACTCTGAGTGATGGGATTTCTATCTCAATGCGTAGAACCCATGCCATAGACTAAGAAAAATGGTGTAGCACCCGTAAAAGTTCATATGGTGTGCGATAAGCATGTAAAGCAGAAGGCAACTTTTCATGCCAATCTTTGTATGTCTCAACCATCTCTTAGATTATCTTCTTGATATTCCTATTGGCTGCTTCCACTGCCCTATTCATTTTTGGATGATATAGGATGGAATTTTGGTGCTGAATTTTAAACTGAGAGCAGATTGCTTGCATCATTTTGTTTTTTAGATTACGTTCATTATCCATAATGATTTACTTGGGAAGGCCATACCGATAGATGATGTCCTACATCACAAATTTATACCTGATTGCTCTAGTAACATTAGTAGAAGAAGATGCTTCCACCTACTTAGTGAAATAGTCAATAGCAACCAGGATGAAATGATATCCATTAGAGGCCTTAGAGGTGATTGGTCCAATCACGTCCATGCCCCACATAGAAAATGGCTATGGGGTTGTCATAACATCCAATGGTACTAGAGGGACATGAATTTTGTCTACATAAATTTGGCATTTATGGCATTTATAGGAATAGTTGATGCAATCCCTTTCTAAAGTCAAACAGTAATAGCCCAATCGCATACCTGTTTTGCCATTTGGTGTTTATTAGCATGCAGACCACATATCACTTCATGGACCTCCTCGAAGATTCTTTTGGCTTTTAAGGTATCCATGCATCAGAGTAGTACCTGGTCCTAACTTTTCTTGTATAGCACTTACGCCATCCAAAATGAAGTTTGTAGCCATTATTCATATGGTTCTTTTATCATTTTTGATGGCATAATTCGGGTTTTGCTAATTTTTTATATACTAAAGGATGTCCTAATACCAAAGTAAACCATTTTCTTCTTCCTCGATAATCTGGCAATATACCTATGTTGAATGAATGCTCATCTGAATAAGGGCAATGTCTAATTCTCGATTGACCTTAAACATGGATGATAAGATGACTAAGGCATCAGTAAGTTTATTTTTTTCCTATAATAGATATCGAAAGCTAACATCATTAAATTCTTTTCTCAATTTTGAGATTAAACTTTTATAATAAGTAAGTTTGGCATCACGTGTCTGCTATTCTACTTTTAATTGGTAAATGATAAAAGCTAAGTCTCCAAACACTCGTAAAGATCAAATGCCCTTTTCGATAGTGGCTTGAAGGCTCATGATGCAAGCCTTATATTCAGCTATATTGTTAGTGTAGTTGAAGCTCAATCTCGTAGCAAAAGGATAATGGCTTCCCTCAGGTGAGATTAAAATTGCCCCAATTCCATGCCCCATTACGTTTGAAGCACCATTAAAAACATTTTCCAAGGTGAATCACTATTGGTTGCATCTCCTTCCTTGGATACGCATATTAGGTCTTCATTGGGCAATTGGAACTCCAAAAGTTTATAATTATCTATTTCTTGACTAGCCAAGAAATGTACGATTGCACTACTTTTGATGGCCCTTTGATTCACATATACAATATCGTATTTAGAAAGTAAGACTTGCCACCTAGCCAATCTCTCTAACAATGTAAGGGCTTCACATAAGTATTTGACGGGATCCAGTTTGGCAATCAACCATGTGGTGTGGTATAACATATATTGTCTTAACCTCTTGGCTGTTCAAACTAAGTGTAACATAGCTTTTCTATTATCGAGTAGATATTTTCACAGTCTGTGAACTTTTTGCTTAAATTGTAGATAGCCTATTCTTTTTTTCCCAAATCATTATGCTAGCCTAATTCATAGCCCATCGAACTATAAAAAACTAATAGATATAAAATTAGAGGTCTGCCTAGGATTGGGGGCATAAGCATTTAAGAGCTTCAAAGATATTGCTTTACTTTATTGATATTCTTCGTTCCATTCTTTGGGATTTTGTTTATGAAGTAGCCGAAAGATTGGGTCATATTTGTTGGTCAATTAAGATATAAATTAGACTATATAGTTTAATCTTCCTAAAAAACATCTCACTTCTTTTAGGGTTTAAGATAGTGGAAGGTTTTGAATGGCCCTAACCTTATTGGGGTCTACTTCTATTCCTTTTTCACTCACAATCAAGCCCAATAACTTCCCAGATGTGACACCAAATATGCATTTGGCTGGGTTTTACTTGAGCTAATATTTGTAAAGGTGATTGAAGAGCTTTCATAAGTTGGCTACATGTTTATTCTCTCTAAGTGACTTGGCATTCATGTCATCCACCTAAACTTTGATCTCTTTATGAATAAGGTCATGAAACAATGTCACCATTGCCTTTTGATAATGCCCACATTTTTAAGCCAGAAAGGCATCACTTTATAACAAAAAGTTCCCCATATGATAACGAAGGTGGTTTTTTTCCATGTCTTCGATCGCCATTTTGATTTGGTTGTATCCCAAAAATCTATCCACAAAAGAAAAAAATGCATTTTTGGCGGTGTTGTCCATTAAGGTATCAATATGGGGCAAAGAAAAGTTGTCTTCTAGACTAGCTCGATTTAAGTCCCTATAACCCACACATATTCATACCTCACCATCCTTCTTAGGGACTAAGACTATATTAGCCACCCACTCAAGGTATTTGGTGACTTCAAGAAATCATGCTTTAAATTATTTTTTGGCTTCTTGTTTAATGTTTAGCAGCATCTAGGGTTTCATCCTCCTAAGCTTTTGCTGTATAGGTTTACACTGGGTTTTAAAGGAACGTTTATGGACTATGATATCGGTATGCAACCCAAGCATATCTTGGTAAGACTAAGCAAACATATCTTGATAACTTTTGAATATGACCTTTTAGTTGCATACTTAAGTGTTTAAAGATTTTGGCTAGTATCTTCTTGTTTAGCTTTATTTTTTAAGGCTGGTGGCGCATAACACCTACCACTCCGTGTCAAGTGGCTTACCCTTGAAAGATCAATATTTGAGGTTAGCTTACTAGATTCCCTAATAAGTAAGGTTTTACTTTTATAGTTCTAAGGAATAGCCTTACTGTCTTCATAGGGGAATAGAGATGGCAGTTGAATGACCATCCTTAGTGCAGATGGGGTAAGAGCAACTCGAGGACGTGATTGATTATCATGCAAGATTAGTGTTTTTTTGATTCCATATGAGGGATGGGATGAAAGTACATCTACAGGTTGAATAGTTAAAGTTTGCTTATCATCATAAAATTCGATACTACTTTTTTTCATTATCTTTTAGACCATGGCACGAAATTCTTTACACGTCTAAAGTGTATGACCATATACTATATGGAAATCAAAAAAGTTACCAACTTCTTCCTATTTCTTCTTGACCCCATTAACTAACTTGGCTTTTACCAGAATCTATGAAACTGTGCTCATTGGCATTTTGAGCTCTTTCATATTTTTCATGATCTTGCAATCTTGCTCAACAATGAAGCTTTTTAGGTCCACATCTGTACGGGTTTAAGATGAATTGGCTCCTTTATCGAACCTTGACTATTGTGTTGTTTGACTTTTCTTTTTTTTGGCCCTATTTGATTCTCTTTTCAAATCCTTATCCATCATCCCACAAAGTATGACTACATCCATAAAACTTTTAGGGGTTTTTTTGCCACTTTTTCATAGTACAGTGACTATAATGTGCCAATGAACCTAGCGATCATTTCCCTCTCTATCAATAGTTATTGAATCTGGGTAGCCTTTTCCATCCACCTAGAGGCATAATGTTTAAAGCTTTCATTTGGTCACTTTTCCATACTCATAAGAGAAACCCAAATCAAGACATCGCCATTTATTTTCTCCTCTTTGGTGATGTTAATAGATGGATAAGTTGGTTCATGACATTCTTATTAGAATTCTATCTCAGATCGATCCATCATTCCTTGGACCATTTTCAGGAATGACAAACATTGCTATAAATCACACTTTTAAGCAGAGTAGTAGCAAGAGAACTTCGTCAATTCTTTTCTTGGGCTCACTATCCCAACCTCTTTGAATGCTTGCCACACTATACTTATTGGCATCTTGAACTCTCTACTATATCTTTTGATCCAATAGCCTTTCCCATCAATCACAGTATTTACCTTCAGTTTAGCATGATTAGGGAATAGGTTGGCCCTAACATTTGGTTTAGGCCCTTACTCTATTTTGATTAAGCCTCTTTTTAGTAGGCCCTACACCTTTCTCTTGAATGAGGTGTAACTCTCAATTGAGTGTCCCTATGCTCCAGCATGGTATTTGCAGTAAGCATTCTCATTATACCAGTTAGGGTGTGGTAGAGATTTTGGGTCTAAGAACACAAGGGCAAGCAATCAGCTAACTAATACGTGATTGTAGATCTCTTTATATGAGTATGGTGAAGGGCCAAAATGTTCCCTTTTCTTAAGGTGCTTGATGATTACTTAGGCTCTGGCATTGTTTGTGTGTGATGTTGCATGCTTAGAATAGTGTTTTATTTAGGATTTAGAGTGAGGGTGACTTTCAAAGCAATCCAAATAGAATAAACTACTGGTGCCATTTGGTAGGGGCTAAAACTTGGATATAACATATTTAGGGATATACCCCTTGAGCTGAGCTTAAATTTTGAAGGAACTTTGTAGTACTACGACGATAGTGTTTACTACTTTTTGTATTCCTTTACTTGTTGGTTTCTTACTTGACCTATATGATTTTCCCATAGATATTTTCCCATTTTTGATGGCACTATTAATCATCTCCCTTGATATGACCATATCAGCAAAATTTTTCATGCCATTTCCCATTAACTTCTTATAGTAAAAAGCTTTCAAAGTGTCGGTGAACATAACTGTCATTTCTTTTTCAGTTAATGGAGGCTGAACTTGAACTGGCTCTTCATTCCATCTTTAGGTGTATTGCCTAAAACACTCAGAGGCTTTCTTCTTCATGTTTTAAGGGAGAGGCGATCTGGGGCCCAATCATATGCGTGCTTATATTGTCGAGGAATGCACGAGCCAGATCTACCCATGTTTGAATTCTTATAAGGTCTAGCCCTATGTACCATCAGAGAGCTACCCTAGCTAAACTATCCCGGAAATAGTGGATTACTAATTTTTCATTTTCTTCATACCTAGTCATTTTATGATAAAACATCCAAAGGTGAACAATAGGATTTATGGTCTCATTATATTTTTTGAATTTTGGCACCTTAAATTTATGCAGAATGATGAGACTAAAGACCAGTCCTAGAGCCTTGGCATCTACAATTCAAAATTTATCACTTCCCTTAATAGCTTGAAGATGTTTCTCTAGAGATTGATATTTGTTTAGGTCTTCATCCTTTTTTGAAGACTTTTTTGCCCTTTCTTGATCTACTTGTTCATCAAGATCTAGTACTATAGGTATAGGAGGTGAAGAGCCTTGAACTAAATATGGTGTTGTTGCAGGATTGAGATAAATAAATGGTTGAGTCAACAAAATTCTTGCTGCTGGGGGTTACTATTCATGCAAAGCTATTTCATGCATATAAGTAGCCTCGATACTAGCATTTAGATTACTCTGAGGGTTGGCCGGTCCTTTGCTAGCATAGATGGTGCTTGTTTATCATTTATCCTTCAAAAATTCAGACAACAGTTTTGTCAATTCCACCATTTGAGATTGAAGTTCTTCATTCCTGCAGGCTGGTTGTCTTGAGATTCTTTATACATGAGTTCTAGTCATTTAATGCAAGATTGATGATCATTTTCCATGGCTTTACAATGGGTAAGAGTGTTGTAGCGATGGCAAGCTAAAGATTTCTTGTTTCAGGGCACCTTCACTTTAGATTATTGATAGATTAAACCTTTAGAATGTGTCATGACATGACATGAAGATGGATGTGAATTCATGAAGCAAAAAAAGAAATATGTTACTAATAAAAGCAAAAAAAGAATAATTGATGTTGATGCAAATGCAAAAAGGATAACTAGATTAGGAAATAGCTCCTTCAATAGCATCTTTCATTAAAGCAATCAAAGTCTTGAATACATATGATTACATTCAAAAATGTCTAACACAGTTATATTGCTTGATTACATGGTCTAAGAAATGCAACAATTCTTGCTCGTGAGCTCTAGTGGGTAAGATGCTACATGCTAGAGATTGAGCCACGTCCATCATATATTCACCCTTTACTGAGCTGCCTAAATTTGTTTAGTGAAATGGTGATGATGAGTCTGATAATTTTGGCATGCCTGATCAACTATTTGTTGCCATTCTTGCTCTCATCATTCTAAGGCTCGTACCAATTCATCCACTTGGTTTTGAAAGCTTGCAAGGACTGTTCTAAGCCTTGAACCCTAACTATTAATGTCTCACTCTCAGCTTGATTTACTCTTAAATCTCAAACTTGAGATTTTAACCTTACATTTCTCTTTTGATAAATTGATGTGAGGGTTCGAGCTCTGACAAGCTTTTCTTTACTATCTTTAGTCACTTTTTTCTACTGATGTAGTTTTTCTTTGAGGGTGGCAATTTCTATTCTCCACTTGATTGAAGACCTGCCTTGGCATCATAATTTTTTTGCTTTGATAATGACCACATAGCCTTTCCTTAGACTCTTGAGATCTTCTTTGAGATGATTTTTCTCCTTATCAGCTCATTTTACCTTACCTTCACGCAAATAAAGGTCCATCTCTAATTAACTCTTTTCCAGCTTTAGGCAGGCAATTTCCTTGGTAAGGGTTATCTTTTCTTGTTCAAATTCCCATCTAAGTAGTTCAATTTCAGAAGGGAATTCTTCATTTATAGATGCAATAGTGGGTGAAGGTAAAGAATCATTACCTCAGGGTCATACTGCTTCTTCTCTAGTGTCTTTCCATGCAATGAGTTTGTCTCCAAGCATGGAAGGCTAACTAAATTTTTAACTTATAATTTGGTCTTTCAAGGTCATATGCCTCTAGTTCCTGAATAAGGAGGATAAATTACCAACACAAAAAATGTCAATGAACTAGAATAGGTGTGTAGCTGGCATTTCCCCATAACCTAATGAGTGGCACATAATTGTAATCCCTACATCTATACATGATGGTTTGTGAAAAGAACCAAACAGCCTTCCATGTCACTTCATCCCCTTAAAATTCTAAAATTGTTGGATCCATTGTTCTTTAAATTTTTTGTGAAGCCATTC
>JBBYHO010035814.1:104838-122227 GCA_038382025.1 Adansonia gregorii
CTTCCATGTCACTTCATCCCCTTAAAATTCTAAAATTGTTGGATCCATTGTTCTTTAAATTTTTTGTGAAGCCATTCTTTCTCGAGGACTTTAGAGATAAGACTGAAGTCAGGGAATCTTTCATGCAAACGTGGCTAACAAGCCACAGATAAAGCATAGGTGCACATCTAATGAAACGTCTTGTCCCTATTTTTTTGCAAAATTAAGGGCTTAAATGGCTTCAGCAATGATAGCAATTGTTGGGTTAATGTTGTAACATAATCAAAAAATGAGATCCGTCATTATCACTTTAACATAACCTAGCATCTTCGGGAAAATGACTAGGCCATATATTGCCAAAGCGAATATATCTTGCATTTTCTGAAGGTCGATAGTATTTACCATTGCCACTTTCAAACTAGCCCACAAAATGCACTTATCGTTTCCCTTTTTATTGTTGTGAACCTCAATCTGCGTCTCGGGTGCTCTAAGAATTTGGGCTAATCTTTTCTTAAAAGTTAGAAGGTTGAACACCTTGCAATATATTCTATCAGTCTTGGCCTTCTTGATGTTAAGCAACGAGGTATATTCCTCTAACAAATGGACCTAGAGTAAAAAGGCAATGTCCCTGTATCTCTTCGTGAATGATTTTTTTTTGGTACTATCCTAGCTGGTCCATATATATTTCATATCTTGCCAGTCATTCTGATGATACCTTATTTTGATCTTTTCATGCACTGTCGAGAAATAACCAGGTCTTAGGATTTTTCTTTACGTTCTCATTGCTTGAACCAAGCTTGAACTTTTTCAAAAGATTTCAACTCTGAGATGGACTGTCGCTCCATGACACACACCCCTTGGTGTACACTGCAACATTTACCGATTGTCCCATGGCAATAATAATAATGAAATGATGCATGCATGCAAAAGAGAATAAAAAGAAATGATAAGTTATCAAATGTGCAAAGAAATAAGCATACAAAGAAACAAAAGCAACAAAATGAAAATGCCACGTAAAAGTTTACCCCAAGAATAAATGGTATGATGCATAGGGATGAGTATAACAATCGAACAACATCACAGCGTATTTTTGCTAAGATTGCCTTTACACATGGTGATACAATACCTCATAAGGATAGGCCTAACTAAACAAGTGGTGATGTTCATTCATTAATAGCTGTGTTAAGTCATCAATGTGGTTACTTATTTTGGTCAAATTATGAACTTTTAGCATCATAGGTGTGAACATTCACTCATAATCACCCACTTGCTATGGAAGGTTAAGCCATAGAACATTATAGCATACCCTAAAGAAATAACATACAAATAACATGACAAAATATGAGCGACGATGCTCACATATCATCACTTATATAATATGGTATAAAGGTAAGAAGTGTTTCCCTAAGTGACCCTGTTATTTGGGTTATTCTATCAGTATTCCAGTATGGTTTGACATGGTTTGGCTCATAGGACTCACTATATGAGTTTTAAGTAGATGCTTAAATAGGTATCCCAATCACTCCTCCATCTGGTTAGGACAGTCAAGGAACCTCGATCCTCAACCCATCATAGGTTTGGCAGAATAGGTTCGACAAGGTGGATGTATTTTCTTATGCAAATACAGAGCGTTACTTATGAGAGACATAGGTAATTTACATCCCGAAGGTCTTGCCATGCCTATACGAAGGGTTACTTATAAAGGCAGATGGCTCACTTCCTCCTAATAATTAGGATACTAGCCTCACCATAGTGTTTGGTGGGAATCTAATGCAAAAGGAAAGTGCACAGTGTGTGTCGAGAAAACTATCAAACCTTTTTTTTATTTTACTCCATATTACCATAGTTTTTCAAATCAACATTCATTCAAAAAAAGGGATCCCTAAAAAAAATTCACAAAACAAAGACATAAAAAGTAAAAGATTAGAAGGGAAAAAAAAGGAATTATATCTAAATAATTACGAAAATCGAAAAACCAAGGACCAAGTAAGACATAGCTAGCCATAGGCCTAACTCTCTAAGCTTTTCCCTAGTGGAGTAACTAAGCTGTTGATGTTCCACGTGCCTAGCCTTTATGAACTTCAGATGATCTAAAGGGCCAAAGCACGCTTGACTTAAAAAAGATGATGATGTTTGATATGAAGGAGTAAAAGGCGATCGGACAAATTGTTCATCTGACTAGTCTTGGATGGCCACCATGAAGTGGCCATAAACTTGGAGTCACCATCAATCATATTAAGTTAGGCATGACCAGATGCCTATTGAAAATAATACTAGAGATTCTTTGTTTTGGGTTCAGGAGTTGGTTACGTCTGAGAAGGATTAGCACCTTACAATGCCCAAAAATCAACACCATCTAACCATATCTTACTTGAATGTCAATTTCCTTGGTTCCATTTTCACCATTATTTAAATATAATTCCTTCAATGCATGAAATTTTATAAAGATATGAGTTCAAGTTTGAATGAAAAATTTATCACCTATGAGCCTCGAAGAGGTGAGAAACATAGGGATTTTTGATGAAAATGAACTTCGAATAGGTTTAAAATCAAATATTTCTTGTTTGACATTGGAGAGATACTGACACGAGATATCATTTTATGATTTTGAAAATGATTTTTAAAGCATGAATGCTCGAGGTCCCTACAAGAGGAAACATATTAGTAAGATAGACAAAAAACAATAAATAAATCCATAAAAATAAATACAAAAATACATTAAAAAGAGGGAAAATTGAAATGTATCTCATAGTAGTCTTTAATTATTGATGAATAATTGAGACGACAATGTTGAGACTTAGTTTGATTCAGTGGAAATTTAAGGAGAAAAAGATTTTGATGATTTGAAAGGGAGAAAAGCTTAGATTTTAGAAAGAATATGAAAAGCAAGGTTAGAGTATCCCCTCAGAAGAGTAGGGTTAGAGTATCCCCGAAATTAAAAATTTGATATTATATTTAAGGTAAAAGTGGGGTTGGAGTATCCCCTCAGAGTAGTAGGGTTGGAGTATCCCTGAAAATGGAAATTCGATGTCATTTAAGGTAAAAGCAAGGTTGGAGTATCCCTTCAGAGTAATGGGGTTGGGATACCCGTAAGTGAAAATTTTTTATGTTAAAGAGGAATAGGTCATTTTTTTGGATAGAGGGATATTTGAAAACCAAGAGCTAAAGTTTGGCTAAAATATTCCTTTTTGTTTAGCCTTGGTTCGAGTCTAAAAGGCTTAGGTCATGGGAATGAGCAAAGTAGATCATGAGATGTTCAAACGCCTCAATACTAGCATTTCAAAAATTAGGTTAGTAACAAAGGACAGTGCCCCGTCATTTTTCTTTCTAAATTTATTTTGAGCTTATTTGGAGGTCTTGAGGGGTAAACGAGGTGCCATTGGAAAGGTAACTGAATGAAGATTAATCTAAAAATATTCCAAAAGTCATAGAAAATCACTTTCTAGGTGGACTTAATTTTTGAATTTCAACTAATCTTGACACTAGCAGCATGTGTAGGGTAAAGGTATGATGGGCTTTGAAAAATCATTTTGGATTCATCTAGAATTATTAAAATGCAAATAATACCTTTTTGAAAAGGGAATTTCATGACCTCTATGGGAAAAATATATAAGGGATTAAGAAATGTTGTTTGTTTGGCCAAAATAGCCTAAACAATAGACTACTCGCTGGATCTAGGGGTTCCAAACAGCAAAGATTCAAAAAATCATAGCTATTTCATCTGAGATGATCTGAAGGTAAATAAGATATTGTTGGAAAGGTAATTCGAAACCCTTCAAGGGAAAAATACCAATACATTCTAAATAAATCATTTTTTATTTTTAAATAATTTTTCAAAGGAAAAATACCAATACATTCTAAATAAATTATTTTTTATTTTTAAATAATTTTTTAAGACTAAACTACTATGTTGCCAGAACAAAATATGGGAGGCATTTGGTATTTTGTTTTTTTTTCATTGGGTTGACCTCAGGTCATGGATGTTTGAACATCTATAATAGAAATGAGGGGTTGACGTGGGTGTCACAAGTTTATTCCATAGTCCCATAGTGGTTTGGGATGAAGGAACAACCAGTTGACCATGCCATCATGAGGGTGTTTAGCTAAAGACCATGGATTCATATTTTTCAATTAAAAGACTTCATTCATTTTTTGAAAAATAGTGTTTTTATACTCATTCTTCCATGGATCCGAATTGAATACTTGTTTTACCCCCAAGGTTGGAAAACCAACTTCATAAAGATCTTAAACCTTTGTTATTCTCCATGTATGGGAGATAGCATGCATCTAACTTGGGGATTTTTTTTTTGAAATCAATTTTTCTATTATTCAAACAAGCATCTCAACACTAACAAAGTGCCACAAACATACTATAGAACATGGAGAACATATATGCATAAGCAAAGATGACATTTTTCATAGAAAAGAATAAAAAATGCATTGAGATGATAGATAGATGCATGAACATACTTAAGATGAACATGTTTAAAAAGAGTTTTCTAAAAAGGAATTTTTATTTCATGGAACCTATTAAGCTACTATGAAATGTGAATGTGGAAGGAACATGGCAAGGTTTCATGGATAGAGGCTGTTATGGTGATGAAAATGCAAAGGAGCATGCTAGTTAACCAATAGCATGTAGGCACTAAGAAAAACATCAAAATCCTAAACTACCATAACCAAAGCCACAAAAATGCATGGGAGTCCTAGGGTGACCATAAAAGCATAAAGAGGTTTTACTAAGATGATGTTAATGACAAAACAAAAAATATAAAGATCAAGGTAGAAGGTATATACTAAAAATTTGAACTTCCCTTTCCCTTAAAATAGTGGTTGTAGGCTCAATTCTTCCTTCTTCTTGCTATTATTTAGCAAGAAATGATGAAAGAAAGTAGTTTTTTGGTGGTATGGTTAATGGTGAGGCTATTTAAGGATCAAAATATGTGTAAAGTTGGGTTCTTAAAGGTTTTCCAGTTGTGGTTCGGGGTAGCTATAGGAATAGAGTATGGAAGTCAATGAAACAATGTTTTTGGGGTTGAAAATGGCTGAAGGATTTGTAGGGATAGGTTAACAGCTTTTTAGGATTGCTAGAGAGTTTTTTTATAGCTGGGAGCCTTCTTCCTTTTGAGGTAGGTGGTTCTCTTTATCTTCATGCTCAACCAATGGCTTTAGGAAACAAACCAAGGGTATTATTGGGTTTTTTTCTCTGCACAAGGAGACATCTAGGTAACATGCTCAGTTTGCACCCCTATTGCTATTGGTTCTGTCATGCTGAGAAAGAAATCAAAAAGGCTGCAACAGCCTCCCAACTGTTGATATGCCTATTACCCTCTTTACCACCAAATCTCTTATGAAAGTGACCTTAGGCATTGGTTGCTTGGGCCCTAAACTTGTTTAAATCCAGTCATTAGCCCAAAGCCAAGGTTTGTAATGCTTTATGATGGTTTCTTTGTGCTAAAAACATATTTAAATCATATTTTTGAAGGTTGAAAAATGGTCGAGCAAGGCAAAATGCCTTACTATATTGATACAAAGCATGTTATATCAATACACAAGGTAGTTTTTTTTCCTCGGTATCGGTACAAGGAGGAGTGTATCGATACCAAGAACAAAAATTGTTTCCAATCTCAAGACTTTAGAGCCCTGTATCAAGACTTCATGGGCTTGTATCGACACTCATGCATGTGAATCGACACATTTTGCTAAAAATCATAACTTTAGCTACTGCCAAGGCTTGTATCGATACAATCATCTAGGTATCGATACCACACCTTAGGTAATCGATACCAAACCCTCATGTATCGAAACTACACACGAAAATTCCAAAATTTGGTAATGTGAAAGCTTTGTGACAATTTTTTAAGCACCCATATGACTTATACATACCTTAGGTTCCTTGAGTTGTCTTATCTTGGTTACAAAGAGATGAAAATTGGCTCGTGTACTCATCTAAACGACTCCAATGACACCCCAAAAATAACCTTTAATGTTTGGTTTTTGCATTTTTCTTTAAGACTATCCATAGGCATTTTAGACTTTTCCTAAAAACATTTTGTCACCTTTTACCTAACTCCTAAGATACCAAAAACTAGTCTGAACAAAAAAGGTGTCTATAGATTTGAAAGACCCTGATGGCATCCTAAATAATGACTTCTAATGCCTTAGATGTTGGCATTTTGGGGCTCAAACAAAATGAGATATCTATATTAGTAATTTTGGGAATATTTTTAGTATTTTTAACCATTTTGGGGTCAAAACATAATTTTGAGGCATGTAGGAACCTGTTGTCAATTTTTGCATTTTAAGTTATGATTGATGTTTAAGTTACCCATCAAAGGTATAATTGTCATTTCATATCATTTTTGAGTTTTTTAGGGTCACTGGATACTTTTATGTCAAAGGTACTTTTTAAGGGTATTTTAATAATTTACCTTAAAACCAAGTCCTTTGTGATCATCAACATATACTTATTTGTCAAAGGTGCATAACAGGGATAGGTTCATCATTTTATGACATTAGCAAGTCAAAGGGTTAGTAGGATACTTTAGAGTTAAAGGTAGACCTTAGGGACATTTTAGTAATATACATTAGAATAAAGTCTTATGTGATCACCAAGATATTTATATGTAGAAGGTGCACAATAGGAATAGGTTATTTCTTTTATGATATCATTGAGTCCTCTAGGTTACTGAGCACTTTCATGTCGAAGGTTTACTTTAGGAATATTTTAGTAATATACCTTAAAACTGAGTCTTTTAGGGCCAATCGGATACTTTTACGTTGAAGGTGTACTTTAAGAGACATTTTGGTCTTTTCTACCTAGATTAGGTCTTAGGATAGGTTTTTATTATTTCTCATAAAACTAAAAGTTTTAAAATTAAGGCAATGTCAAATTAAAGTATTTCCTAACATAGGGAAGGAATTTTACATATTATTTTAATAATGAGATATCTTTTTAAAAATAACCACATCAGGATTTTTCAAATTTTATAAAAATAATACCTTTTGTATTTTTTTGGCCTTTTGGTTGGGTGCAAAAGATATTTTGATTTTTTAAAAACATTTTATATTCCTTTAGCTCTTTCGTAGGGTGCAAAATATAATGATAAAACCAATCATGTTCTTCTAATCCTTTGATAGGGTATGAAAGACATTCTGATTTTCAAACAAGATTGAAAACTTGATTTTCTCATATGGAATAATAAATTTGGAATTTAAAAAATTGTAAATATGGAAATCATTATTAAATATCAAATATTGCAATGAATAAAGATTAAATTTTAAGTAAACATCTAATGAATAAGATATCGATTACTAGGCATCATGAGAAGGATCGATCCTTACTCATGACTGTAATCGACTTTTAGGCCCTTTCATTTGATCCCTGGTAAAGTTGGCTTTCTAGGGTTTCATAACCCTTAAAATATGAACTCCAATAGGCGATCAATCCCACCTAGGCAAAATAAATTAGTGGTCACTCCAAGACAAATAGTCATTTCATAATGACTATTTAGGGTTAAGTTAAGTGAGTGATTCATCTAAACATCTTAATTCCCATACACAAAAAAGAAGAAAAAATAATAATGATAAGGCTCCTAAAGGTAAAAGAATAATGGTATATATATATATAAATGAGAGGTATGCCAACCTTTTAAGTTTAACTGGTCAGGATTTACATCCAAGCCATGTTGGTACACTTATCTTTCTCATTGGTACCTATAATATGTCAAACACATTTAGTACCAATGATCACGTATCTTACACTAAAAGAAAGTAAATGAATTTTGGAATTTATACCTAAAAAGGAAACCCTTTTAAAATTTTTCCCTTTGATAGATTCATGGTAGTCATTGCTATTTCTCTTCTAATATCCAGGCTTATAGCAGTGAAGGTAAGTTCTTTTGTTGTTCCCTTTTTTAATCTTGACCCCGCCAATAGGCTTCAAAATCTTTAAGCCAAAAGGCATATCTTATCTTGATTTCTTCTTTTTCTTCATTGTTTTCTTAGAAATAGAAGTAAATAAATGGATAACCTTCTCATTGGTGAGATATTCTTTACCATTGTCAACATGATCAGGAGGGATGTCTTTAAATAATTCATGTTAAAGTTCAACATAAATTATGAAAAACTAAAAGGCAGAAAGAAGAGAACTAAACTAATGGCTAACTCACATCCATGAACTAACTTAACTATTCTAGTTGTGTGATCCATCCAATTATCTTCAACACATGAGTCCTTATAAGAGTATCTTTTGACATCTTTATTTGGAAAAATTTCTTCCAACTATCAAATCTTTCTATGCGCCATTCCTTATCGAATAGTTCTCTAAGGTTTAGGATGATGCTTGAACCATCCATGCCTTCATGTTGCTTTTAGAGATTGGGAGCCATGCTAGCCATCATGCATATGTGGCTTATAATAAGTCATCTTTATGCCTTTTATAGGCATTCGTTATTTCTAAAAAGCAATAGTAGTTGTCAAGCATGGGCTCATCAAAGACATAGGCCTTATATTCTTGTGTTAAAATAATTTTAACGCTATAGAGCCAATCGATGAAATTTGACCAAGTTAATTTATTAGCATCCAATATGTTACAAAGCAACAAATATAAAGTCATACTTCTTGTTTATATCCTATATGCATTTGGAACGTATTTAATTGTCAATAAAATATATAAATAAATCATTTAGTTAGGTTTTAATACTAGAATGATTATTCTTATTATTTTTTATGAAATTATATCCTTCGACTATAATATGAGAAGTTTAACATTTTGAACCTTCTTAATAAGCTAGGCACATCTTTCATTCTTACATAACCTTGAACCACTCAACAATTATGTAAAATCTAATTGAGAGGGTAACTTAGTTTACCGATTGAATTTCTATCCTAGATCAGTTAGGTGATAATTCTTTACCTAAATACATCAGTTAGGTGATAACCATCACCTCTAAAGTCATACGGCCAAGTTGTATGCATTCGAACAGCATAACCTTAGTTAAGTAAGACCCATCAATTATAACTAAACTAGCTCAGGTAAAAGACCTTTGGTTTTCCTAACAAATCCACACAGTCAAAACTTAGGTATCTTTTTATAATTAATTGAAGGTGTCTTATCAAGTGATAACTCTTTACCTAAATATATCATATATATTTCTCCTAACCATCGCCTTTGAAGCCATGCGGTCAAGTTGTATACATTCGACAACATAGCTCTAGTTGAGTAAGATCCATCAATTATAACTCAAGTAGCTCAGGCAGAAGGCAACCTTGGGTTTGCCTAACTAATCCCCACGGTCAAAACTTAGGTATCTTGTTATAATTAGTGGAAGGTGTCTTTTCATGCTTTAAGCTTGGAGTCATTATTTTATAAGGGATTTCTTATAATTATTATAGCCTCATTGATTTGAATTTGGATCACATTGCATTTGCATTTATTTTAGCGTATACATATCATATATATATATATCAGTATAAAATAAATATAAGCATGCAATCCTAAATAGATGATTTTAGACTTTTATCGAAGTCTAGTTTCCATGAGCCATTTGGAAATTAGTTGGTTGAAACCTTAAGATACCTTACCAAGTCCTTAGAAGCCTCGATAGTGATCTCCTTGGACAATTCTTCATGACATTATCTTCATTTACATCTTGGAATAAAAATCCATAACCAACCAAATCCTAAATATAAAACTATGTAACTTTTACATAAAATTGGAAGAAATCTTAAGTTACATTTGAAGAAAGCCCTAGAATGAAATAAAGATAAGGCAGGGTTTGCAGACCCTATTTAAAATGTATATATCATAAAAAAGATCAACCATACATTCACCTAGTCATACTAAGGATAATTCCATAACCTTCTATCATGTTTTAACAAAATTTTAGCATAACATTGCATAGCTAATATCACATGGTATTGTACAGCTAATATCACATGGTAATAATATGCATTCAATGTATAAATGTATATAAACAAATTTATTACATTTAACAAAGTATCTATAAGAATTAGCCAAAAGATTAAACCTCATTTAACCTAATTACTAACTCTTAGGATATTTATCTTAAAATGGACACTTATCTAACTTTTAGGTGATTTGTCTCAACATGGGCAAATGCTTCATTGCATGCTAAAGTGTTTCCTAAATTGACATTTAAGAATGAAAATCATGGCACTTCATTTTAATAAATAGTTTATAAAATCTATTTCCAAGTTTTAACTTTTTTACTAAAATGCCTATTTTGAGAAACTAGGTTGTCTTAAAAAACCTTACAATTTTGCTAAGCCACTCCTAACTTTTAGGAATCGCATTCATTAAGTAATGGTTATCTAATCCAACCAGAAATAACTCCTAAATTTTAGGAATCTGATTGCCAACTTTAGGTATTTGACTCCAAGTAGAAAACTAGATCCCAAGAAGTCAAACTTTAACGACTAGTGTCCCCAATATAGGCAATCTCCTTGGCAATGTGGATAGCCTTTGATCACCACCTTTGGAGGATGATTAGGGACTGTTTTTAGGTGTTCGAAACATGCATTAGGTTTTGCCAAAAAACTGATCCATACCAATAACCGAAATGGTAACAAATTGCCATTTATAGGCATAGTTTGATAGTGAAAAAAGTGTGGCAACCTTTGCTGTAAATTCCAGCAATTAAATCAGTCCAAAATTTGACTCTTATTCAGCTTATTTGCTGTGCTAAGATGTAGCAAATTTGTGGAACATTTCCACAAGGATTTCTAGGTGAATTAGGCGCAATAAATCTTCAAAAGATGCTTGGAAATTCTAGCTTTGAGATTTTTACACACTAAGGTTGTAAATAGCTATCTTTGAATGAAAATAAATATAAATAATTTAGAATTAATTTTTGTACATAGCATAGTGAAAAACTAGAATATAATATATAAAAAATTAATTTTTATAGCAAAGAAAAATTCTTGAAAATCAGGCTAGTGATCATGTATTCGGTAAGCTGGGCAACATCAATTTTTAATATTTTGATGCGTATTTAATCTAAATTGATTTAAAACAATTTTTATCGATTTAAACAATTTATTAATGATTAACATACTCATTTAGCATGCTATCAGGAATTAAGAAAAAAATTTTAAAAATTATTTCATAAAAATTACATGGTCAAAACCAAAAGATCAATGCATAAGACACCACAATGTCAATTACCATGAATTAGGCACCTACAGCCTCGAATACCACTTGCAGGAACTTGTATTTTGGATGAAGTTTGGCCTAATGCAATAATATCATTTAAAAATTTACAGCGTAACATAGATATGCAATGAAAATATTAGGCACAAAAATAACTGGGTTTCCCTGTGGATCTTTAGAAGAAGTTGAGAGAGAATAATTTTCTCTCAAAATTAAATAACTTCAAAAGTGTGTCAGTTATTCTCAACACTTAGCTGTCCCTTCCTCTTGTTCGTCGTAGTAAAATTCAATTAGAATTATCCAAGGGAGTTTCTTTCAAAATTAAACTCATTGTATAAGTGAAACGTTTTCACCCTAAGAACTTAATTTTGATTCTAACTCTCTTTTCATTGTGGTGGCCGAACCTAGCACATAAAATAGGCTCTAGGGAATTTGGTTAAGGCACCATGAACCTAGACATAATTCTAGTTTGGTGCACCATAGAGTATTTAGCTAAATTTGGCTTATTTAGATATTTAAACTAAATTAATATCTTTTATTTATCAAATAAATAATTTAATTTATCTCACTTACTTATCACATAATTAAAATAAGATAAATAGGTATAAACAATATTTAGCTAAATTAAATTATCCTTCTATGAATTTCAATGAAAAGGAAATTCATAAATTAAATTAAAGCAATTTTAATTAATAAAAATCTTATTTAATAATAATTATCTAAATACTTAACATTTGTAAGATTATCCAAGGATTACGACTAAGACATTATCCATTTTGTAATGTTTTGATTCAAACATTGTCCATCTAGACATAGCATATCTTAATTTAGATATTGTCTAAATAAAACAATCTTATCTACTATGTCTTAAAAAAGATAACAAAATGTTGGACTTCACAAAATCTAAATTCATCCTCAATTAATTCTCAATTAAACCTTTCAATTAAGTCCTTATTTTAAGGATCTTTTATTTAATTAAGTCAGACTAAATTAAATTCCAATTTAAATCTAACAATATCATCCTATTGTGTGTGACCCATTAGGTTTCTAGCATGTTGGCAATGAACATAATTAATCTAATTAATCATGTTCATATATCCAGAGTAGGACCTCGCAACCTATCATGACTGCCCAAATGTTAAAGAGTCGATGTGACCTTAATGAAACCTTTCAGTAACTAGTTTTTCAGTGTAAAATGATCCTTTTACCATATATCTCAAAATAACCATGAATATGGTATAATGTCTACTTATATTTCAATCCATGTTCAATCTTGCAACTCAAGGTTAACGATCATGAATCTACAAGCAAAATTTCTTCATAATTCGCTATTCTTTAACCAAAGACATTAATATGATTAACCAGAGTCAAGATCATTCAAGATATGTCTCCAATGTCACTCAAAGTGGTGAATCCTTTTTAGATCACTCATCCATCTATCATATGGATCATGCCATAACCCACAACCCACAAACCCTTAATTGGTATCTATCCATTATAAACCTATTTGTAATAAATCTAAGTATGACACTCCTCATAGGAAATGACCTGGCATCATAAGTATAAAGACTATTTACATAACTAGCACATAAGAACATATTACATATACACTTGAGTGACTAATACCAAATAAAGCTCTTATATAGGCCATGTTCAATGAACTTGTTCCCATAAAACAAGCACCTATATGCTATCCTTAAGTATCCTATATATTTCAACTTTTAGGAGATCAAAGAGTTGCATGATCTAATGCATGGAGGCTTAGCATATAGTATTCTTCGTACAACATTAATTCACTACCTTGACAATAAGATGACTAGGAACATATTTAGAAACATAGCTTTGATGTAAAAGATCTCATTGTCGTAACTCATTACTATCTTTGCAAGGCCATTGTGTTTTAAAGGCTTCATCTAAATAGTGTTTGCATGATAGTCAATCGCGTTATTAACATCAAGGAAAACCTTTGTCATTATAAAATAGTAACATATGTATAGTAAATTGATTGTGTATCCCATCTCCTAATCGATTGGTTTAAAGGCATGCACCAAGATGCCATAATGTTAACTAAGTTCAAAATTTGGTTGACCCATTAAAAAGGATAAAACCCATAAAGTGTAAATTGGTCTTTAGAGAAAAACTGACGTGGACGGCAACATGCAAGCATACAAAGCTAGATGAGTAGTAAAAGGTCATAATCAAGTAAAAGGCATTGATTATGAGGAAACCTTTTCACCAATTGCCATGGTAAAATCCATTTAGATACTTCTTATGATAGCCGCATACCATGATTATGGAATATGGAAAACGGATGTAAAAATGATATTCCTTAATAAAAATTTACAAGAGGAGTTATAGATGACATAGCCTAATGGTTTTATATCCAAGTCAAATTTGAATCAAGTATGTAAGCTAAAAGTCCATTTATGGACTAAAGCAAACTTTACAGAGTTGGAACATCAAATTTAATAAAGTAATTAAAGAATTTAGCTTTAGGAAAAATCTTGATGATCTCTATGCTTCTAAGAATGTAGAAGGGAAAGTAATTATTCTTTTGTTGCTATATGTAGATGACATATTGGTTATGGGAAATGACATAACAATGCTATCGACTGCTAAAGTTTGGCTATTTAAATAGTTTTCTGTGAAGGATTTAGGAAAAATTGTATTTATTCTTGGAGTTAAGATCTATAATGATAGATCAAAATGAATGCTTGGCTTATCCTAATCCTTCTATATAGATAAGATTCTTAAAACGTTTAAGATGGATAACTCTAAAAGTGGAAACTTGCCTATGCTGCATGCTGTACACTATACCAAAAAGATAAGTCCTAAGTTATCTGATGAGAGGACATGGATGGATGAAATTTCTTATGCTTCGACAATTGGATCCATTATGTATGCCATGTTGTGTATTAGACCAGATGTATCATATGCTCTAAGTATCACGAGTAAATACCAAAATGATCCTGGTGAAAGTTATTGGATTATTGCAAAGAATATTTAAAAGTACTTGTGAAGGACAAATGATATCTTTTTCATTTATAGAGGGACTGATCTCCAGGTTAAGAGATATATTAATGTTAGCTTTGAATCAAATTAGGGTGACTAAAATCGTAAAGCAATTTTGTATTTACCTTTAATGGTGCTATAGCTGTTAGAAAGGTTTCAAACATGAAAAAATTTAGGCTTAACAACTAAAGTTGAATAAATCCCTATGTGTGAGGCCACATTAAAGGAAGTTTGGAGGGATAAATTCATTTGATAAACATGATGGTAAGCCGTTATTGTTATAACAATGGAACCATTGTGCAAGCTAAGGAACCAAGGTCTAATCATAAATCTAAACACATATTACAGTAGTCTTATGTCATTGAAGATATTCTAGAGAGAAGTGACATTAATATGGAATGATTACCCACCAAAGAGAACTTAGCTGATCCTTTTAGCAAAGTTTTGCCCTAGTAGAAACATGACCAAAATATGGAAGGCATAAGACTTAAATATATGGGCGATTAGCTGCAGTGCTAATGGGAGATTGTTAGTGTAAGCCCTTTAAAGCAATCATTCAGGCTTGAAAGGCATTAGCATTTAATGATTTCATGTATTTGAAACATTATATTATATTAGTTTTGACAAGGTATTTCTTTATCCATAAAATTTTTTAAATAATTGTTATTATTATCATATGTAAATAAAGCCCATGAAACACATTAGCCTTGCAAGGGAATTGTAAAGAGTTACAATTATAAGATCTTTTTGCATTAAAGCTGTGTTTCTAAAACCATTCCTGGTCATTATATTATCAAGATAGGGCATTGACAATGCACATGACTAGCATATGTAAGCTTCCATGCTTAAGATGCATGTAACCGATCTTATATGCTAAAGTGTAAAGATATTTAGGGACATCATATGGGTACTTGTAATGGTAACAAGTTCATTAAACATGACCCATTATAAGAGTTTTATTTGTTATTTCACTTAAGTGTCTGAGAAAATACTCTTATATGTCAGTAGTGTAAGTGATCCTTAGATTTGTGACAATAGGTTATCTTGTATATGAGTTATCATACTTAGAGATCATCACGAATGGGTTCACAATGGATAGATGCCAAACTAAATATGGTTTTGGGTATGATATGAAGCATACTAAAGGTGAATGGTGGTCCAAAGAAGATGTATCGGCCTAACTGATATGAAGGGAAATTTCTCGCTTGTACCTAGCTTGTGTTAACCCAAAGTCCTTTGCGAAAGTAATATTGATTATGGAGTTAACACATAAGGGTTGCATACTAGTATGGAATAGGCTAAAAGTAGACACTGAACCATGCTCTTGCTAGTTTGAGATATATGATGGAAGGATATTTGTTACATTGAGATATTGAACACTGGAAGTATTGTCAAAACTATATTGACACTTCTTGCATATTGGGTGGCCCGATGCATTACTATAAGCCAATCTTGGTCTATAAATATAAATTATTCTTTATAGGCTATTTTATATTTATTGCCAATATGATAGGGGCTTAATAGGTCACACACAAAAGTGTAATTTTTAGAAATTAAGTCGAGACTAGACTAATTTTTATATATAAGTAGGTTATTTAGGCCTAATTTAAATAAGTTCATACGGGCCAAAGACAGGATTGCAACCTTTTAGAAATTAAAATTTTAAATGCTAGCTATATAAACTTACGTTACCCATCGTTGATACTTAGATTTTGTTTTTCAAAAATTCAGCCAAGAAGACTTTAAAAACTTGATTGGTATTTTTTCTTCAAAAACCCTAAGAAGTTGGTGCAATCTTAGTTTCTTGGATAGGAAAATTATTTTTTTATTACTTGATTATTAACCAAGGTTCTAAGTACAAGGAAAGATTTATTGAAATCTAAGCTGCTAGGATGGCTCTCCATAATAAGGTTTCTTCCTTATTGAAGGTTTTTTTGAGTCACCTATGTGGATAACCATTAAAGGCTAGACGTTTGGACAACTTTGCTTTACAATAATTAGGCTTGGTGTACATATTCTTAGGTTATGGATTTGCTAAAAGACTTCTTAACATTAAGCTGTACTTGAATTTTTAATATTTCCTTAGGTTTCTTGATCTTAAAAATTGATTAAGACATTGCAAGATGATCTTAAGGAGTCTTAGATTAGTTTTTGTATTGCTTCCACTACTATCTTTATCAATAATTTTATAAAATTTTGAAATCTGTTTTCTTATTATCCCAATACTTCCTACACGTAGACGTCAATCTCATTGTGCATTAGAATATGGACTATGGTCCTTTGATATGTGGGCCTGGCATTTTTTAGTTCAAAAATCATGGCCTTACAGTAGAACATACTCCACATGGTCGCGTGGTTTATCTATGTCTTCTAATTTCATTTAGATCTAATTATAACCAAAGAATCAATCCATGAAGGAGAATAAGAACTTTTGTAGGAAGTCTTAAGATAGTAAGTAATCAAATTACAAAATTTTACAAAATAAATCATAAAGATCGCATTAGAAATAGATTAAAAGGATAAAGCTAAATTTTTAGGTTTAATTCCCCTTTATGAGTACATATATCTAATGTTTAAAATTTTAGTTTTGGAGAAATTACAATTTTGCCTCTGACCCATTATAACTCATTAAAATTAGGCCTAAGTAACCATTACGTATATTAGACATATTACTCCAGCCTTAATTTAATTTCTACTAATCAGCCTTTTGTGTGCAACCCATTAGGCCCTTATCATATTGGCAATAAATATAAAATAGCCTAATAAATAATATTTTATATTTATAGACCTAAATTGGCATCAGCAATGCATCATGGCCATCCAACATGTAGAGAGTGTCAATATGGTTTTGACAAGCCCTTTAGTGTTTAATATCTTAGTGTAATAAATATATTTTCATCATATATCCTAGATTTAGCAAGAATATAGCTCAGTGTCTACCTTTAGCCCTTTCCATATTAGTATGCAACCCCTATGTGTTAAGTCCATAGTCAGTATTGCATTGGCCAAAGACTTTGAGCTAACACAAGCTAGGTGCATGTGAGATATGTCCTCTCATATCACATGGGGTGATGAATCCTATCCAGACCTTTCATTCATCTACCATATGATCCATGCCATACCTAAAACCACCCTACTGTAAGCATCCATCTATTATGGATGTTCATGATGGAACCAAAGCATGACACTTCCCGTATGAGATGAACTGGTGTCACAAGTCTAAGG
>JBBYHO010035815.1:0-10997 GCA_038382025.1 Adansonia gregorii
AAATTTATCGAAAAAAAAGTCGGATTCTATTTTTCCAAGTTCTTAACGTTGAAACCCAATTTTTTAGTGATCGGATTTGTCATTTTCTTCACCGAACATGGGACAACTATTTTTTCTCTTTTCCTTTTTGATCTGTTCTTGTATAATTTTGTTTTATACATATTAAGTATATTATTAGAAGACAATAATTGTTCCAAGTATTAACATATTAAGATATTAAATTCATTAATCAGGGATAATTAAGGAAAATTAAGCAAGCATCAAATTTTCCAGCATTGCAGAAATTTGAATAAGCCAGCGAACTAGGAAAGTTCAGATGAAATTTTAAAATTCGTGGCTCAAGAGAATCTCTCTACTCGGATATAAATATATAGGTAAATCTGTATGTCAATCTGCATTGTAGAATTTTGCTTAAACCAATCTGATAAATCCCAGAAGTTTTTGTTTTGTTTTGTCTTTTTTTTTTTTTTGAAGCTCAAATGAAAAAATCATTTGAAACCAAAGAAAAAACTGAAGATGCAGCAACATTTGCTATATGGGATTGTGGCAGCCCTTTATACGATTCATATGAATTGGTATCAGTCAGTCATCTAATCGAACGGCATCTAATGAAACTGCCGTCTCTAGGTGGTTCAAAGAGGCTGACCACCAGATTTTCTTATCCGTCTGATGTCACCACCCCTGCCGCCATTGCAGGTTCCACAGGCAATGCCAGAGCTAAGGAATCTTCTTCTCTAACGAGTAGCTGGGGAGAATTTTTGGGGAGTAGGTTTTGGAAGAGAAGGAGATTTGGGCAAAGGAAGGACAAGCTCAAAATGTCGAGAACAGGAATCTGATGCTTTAGCAAGAAGTAGATATTCAAAAGAATACAAACGGATTTACAGGCAACCACATTTCTGGGAAAAAATTGTGTACCTTGTTCATAGCTGTTTTCAAGTTTTTCTTAGTTCTTGGTTTCCAATAATGATCCGTATTCAGAATTAAATTTGCTTAATAACATGCAGGAACAGTTCTATGCTGACGAGAATTGGGTTTTGGATGATTTCATTGGAAAGTGATTATCTGGGTGTTGGGAGTTTTTGAGAATCTGGGTGATGTAAAACATTGGATGCAATACTCCTCTGACAACTGGTAAACAATAAACAATTTCTTGTTCTTCTTCTTTTAGTTCTCTTTCTTAATAACAAGCTTGTGTTGATAAATTTGTCTAAAGACAAGTTGACAGTTGCGAATGTCTTTCCAACGTGGATGGCACCGATGTAAAATCTCAATATGGGTGTCAAATTGGCAGCAACGGCAGGTAATGAATGAATCTGGTCAAAGATAAAATGACGCAAGAAAGATCTTCATTTAAGAATATAAAAGAAAAATTATTAACATCAAAATTTAAATTTTATATTTATTAAATATTATTTTTTTAAAATAATCGTACGAATTTATGTAAGCAGTTTTTTTTAATGGTTATATATATATATATATATATGTATCATATACCATTTTCAATTGCTTCCTTGTTCGGCCTAGTGATCTAAGTATCACTTTGAAGTTTATATTCATGGACTCCAAATGCCTTGTTTGGGCCCTGCAAAGCAGCAAAAATGGCCTGCCAGTTTTTTCTTTTTTTTTGCTTAAATTTGATTTTTGTTTTTGAAGTATATCGTGAGCAAATATTCTTCACCAGTCTCTTTTAATTGAAGTGTTAACCAAATTTTTAATCTATAGTAACAAGTAGGTCCATTAATTTATTATCACATTAAAAAGAAAAATCAACATCCTCAGGTTTGTAGGAAACATTCAAATGTTTTCTACTACCAAACTAAGGTAATCAGAATTGTTTTGGATGCTTCTTGCATTCATCAATGTTACATTGCTATATATATATATAACTTGCTAATATTATATAAAAATTAAATTGAAAAATTGTTTATTTTTATTGATAAAAATAACTCGGGTAAAAAGATATAGCACGTATCATCATGTCAAAAAAGTGCTAATCAAGCGATTACAAAGTCAATGAACACCCGTGTGATTACCACTTTTTTGACTTCTTGATGTCCGCTATTTCTCATCTGTTTTATTATATGAGCTTGCCAGTCGATTAATTTGTTTTTCTTTTGATATATATTTGTTATTGTTAATTTATTTTAAAAATTTCAATTAAAACTTCAACTCTAATTCGAATTTAATAATTAAAAATAAAAATAATTTATTTAAAAATAAATAAATTTAATCATACAAAGTTAAGTAATTATTTTTTAATTTAAACTTTAAAAATAAAATTAAATAAATTTAAAATTAAATTCTAGATGCACACTATTTAAACTCTGGCTGGATTACACCTAATTTGATTACACAGGCGTAAGGAGCTAATTAATAATAGGAAGGCGAGAGTGGGACCACTCCAGATTGTTCGGTGAGCTGCCTGTGGGACACCAAATCATATTCACATTCACCTTCCATTTTCCAAACGTTAATAATAATAATATGTGCTTAATTGAGGAAGTTGTGTTGTGTCATAGTTGGCAGAAACTTGCCATTATTCCACGCTAAAGCAGAGGCAGGCCAGCAAAACTCTGCTTTTCCATCACTGCTCGCAATTGTCATCGAATGCATATACAAACAAAGATTTTTTTTATAAATAATATATAAATAATTTTAAGAAACACTCTAACTAAGAGTCTTTCGTTAGTAAAAACCCTCAAATAAAATTACTCCTTGAGAGAGAACAAAAACAGAAAAGGAAATGGCAAAACTCGCGGATTCCGCTTGGACTAACCGATGTTGTCGTTGAAGATTCTATGAAACGGAAGCGTTTTATGTGTTGTTTTTACTCCTTTTTCCCTACAGCATTGGAAAACGTATTTCTGTCTTTCTCTTTCTCCCTCCCCAAGACGGAAACAAAACAGAGCAGACTATTATAAACTCAGATTTCGTTAGACATAAACTATTCTCAATCTCTTTCGACTGCAAATTTTCAGGGTGTTTTCGCAAACTCCAGGTTACGGCATTGTATTTCCTTAGCTAATCTAAATTGTCTCTTAACCCACCGTTCTCAACTTTCCCTTTCCCTGTTTGGTCTCTAAGAAAAACCAAGAAAGCAAAAGAGAAACTTGCTTAAAAGTTAAAATTATAGCAAGCCTCAATTCAGCTTATCTCTTCCCTTCCCTTTTTTTTTTCTCCTTAGCTCTCTGTTTTTCGGTTCCCAAACTTGGCTAAAAGGAATTGTTTTTGTGTTTGTTAAAAATGTAAAACGAGTTTGATGGTGATAGTTGTTGCAAGAGTATTGAGGGATTTTTAAGCTTTTTTTTTTTTTGTCGGACGGGTACTAAATTATTTTTGGCGCGACGTTGTTTTCTTATTTGTGGATGTTGCTTTGGAAGTTTTGAGTGACTCAAAAATGGCCGAGTCAACCAAAATAAGATTGGTTCGGTGTCCAAAGTGTGAAAACCTTCTTCCTGAGCTTGCTGATTATTCTGTTTACCAGTGTGGTGGCTGCGGTGCTGTTCTTCGAGGTATCTGTCGTGTCTCTTCTCTCTTTTTATTTTTTATTTTTTACTCCTGGAGGTTTGTTTGGTTGATGGGAAAGTTGTTGAAAGACAAGAGAAAGAAACTTAATTTTGAGTCTTTCATCTGTGTTAACATTGTTTCCATAAATGTTGAAACTTGAACCAATTGGTTAACTTGAGGAGGGATTAGTTATAGTTAAGGTAATGTTTTTATATGGCGTTTTTTACAATGAAAACTTGTTAGAATCCAGTTGTTAGCTATTTCTTGTATTTATCAGCAATTGCAAGGTGAATTCCTGGAAATTTCAAAGTTGGCTTTTTTTCTTCTTTCCATTTACTTCGTGCTATATTATCCTCAATTACATTGATGATTAAACCTAACATATTTGTAAGAAAAAGAAAGAATTGAGAGGGCTTAAGCATCATCATTTTCATTACTTAGAATCCAATATGGTCATAAAAGTGTATGAGTTTGGCTTAATTTTGTTGAAATCAAAATAATGAAGCCATTTACGGCCCTGGATTTCAGTTTCTTGTTGTTATCTGAACCTTTTGCTCTTGGTCTTTTGCAATTAGATAAGCATAATTTCTTCTATAAAAGCTATTGGTTTTTTTTTTTTTTTTCCAAATTTTGATAGTGGAATTTTGTTTGTTTAACAGCAAAAACTATGAATCCTGAAGCAGATAACTTCTCCGAGAAGTCGGAAGAAGACAGGCTTGGCAGAGTTTCTACCAAATCCCGAATTTCCTCAGGAAAGGGAATAGCAGACTCAAGTGATGCCCCCGATGCAGATGTTAAATCAAGTATTGGCTCTTTGAGGTGTGATAAAATGAGTCCAGAGAAGAATGACGTTGAGTGCAGTGATAGAAGTAAGAATGAATCCAAGGCTTCTGCTGATAAATGGTCTTTTGAGAATGGTAATGATGTTGCCAGGAATCCAATAGTAAATTCTATTGGAAGAGAAAAGGAGGATTTGGGTTCCAATTTTGGATATACTGGTGGGTTACGAAGACTTGGACGGATGTCAGATTGGCACGCTGGGAAGCAAGAAGAGATGGAGGGATTTCAGAGAATTCCAAGAGCAGTTCTTGAAGGTGTACGACTTTCAACCTCAAACCATCCAGATGAAGGCCCATCCAACCATCATTTGGATTCTTCTTATGTTTATGGTGAGTTGTTGAGGAATCTAACTGATGAGGATGGTTCTAGTAGAATTGACCTTGAACAAGGTCAAGATGAGATTCTGAGGAAGCTTGACGAGCTAAAGGAGCAACTTATGCAGTCTTGTGATGTGGTTGACAACCCAAAAGAGAAGTTTCCGCTTGATGGGAGGGTTTTTCCTCCAGAGGCTTATGGTGGTGCTGATACCTTGTTTCCAAATGGTTCTTCTAGATCACGGAAGCCCCCAATGCCTTTCTTTGAACCCGATAAACATGCTGCAGGAGCAGGACCTTCTTATTTTAGTCATTTTGCAGAACCATTTGCTTATCCTGTTGGGCATGATATGACTCAACATGGGTTGTATCCTCCAATGAATAATCCAAATCATAATCCTGCAAGTGGAGATCCTTTTGGATCCCAGAAGATTGCAACAGCTCTGCACCAATTGCCTGGAGAATACCAACAACAGCTACATCATCCGTACTTTTCTGGGCAGTACGTTGAAAGTAATCATAATCCATTTGTGCCGTATCCACAAAGTTCTGTATTGCACCAGGCTTCTTGTTCTTGTTTTCATAGTTATGAAAAACATATGCGAGTTCCAGTGTCTGTTCCACCCAGTGTATTTGGCAATAAAAGATTTCCTGATGTGCCTAGTAATCCAATGTACCATATTGAGAACCCTGCAACTTGTGGTTCACATTTCCTTAGTTCTAGGACTACAATGCCTCCTCCATTGAATGTGCATGGTACACAAGCGCATGCTAGATGGCCAAGTGATATTAACTCTGAAATGGATGGTTTTGTTCGGTGCTGTCCCCAGAGGGTGGTGTTAGCCAGTGGTGGCCGCCGTTTTCGTCCTATAGCTGGTGCTGCTCCATTTATAATGTGTTATAATTGCTTTGAACTACTACAAATGCCCAGGAAAGTGCAGCTCATGGTAAAAAATGAACATAAATTGCGTTGTGGAGCCTGTTCTTCTGTGATAAACTTTACTGTCATCAACAAGAAGCTTGTTCTTCATGATCATGCAGAAACAAAGGGAATTTCTGTGGAGGTTGATGATATCTCTAATGAAGTTCTGAATGATAGTTCCTCACGCTTCCGTCGCCTTGTGAACCGAATTGCTTCTACCTTCTCATCTGATGACTATGATAATTTTGGTTTTGATTTTCTGTCAAAGGACAGAAACCCTGTTGAAGTATCAACAGGCCAGGCCTTGGACTCAGTCAGACAACCTCAGGAAATGCAAAGCTTTCATTCTTCATCTCCAAGCAACTCTGAGGATGAAAGCAGTCCGGATGTTTTAACTGCTTCGAGAGAGGAAGTGAATTATGTTCAGCAGGCAACCAAATCAACTTTGTCTTCCTTACCTCTTCAAGAACATTTTGATTACACTTCTATCAATCATGCAGTCAACCGGTTTGGGAAGGGAAACTGTAGTAGTCGCTCTGATCAAGAGAAAGTTGTGTCAAACAAGGCTACCACACGACAAAATTCTTTAAAAGATGCATCAATACCTACTGAGATAGAGGTGTCATTCAATGAGTGCTCTAATACCGGGATTTCTCAAGATTCAAGGGATACGACCAGAGAAGATGATCAACAAAAAATGGCAAGAGGAGTTGAATCTTTTTTTGCAAATATTAAGAAAAAGAGTTTTAAGAATGTCTCAATATTTAATCAACCAGAGGAACATGGGAAAAGTAACATTTCAGTTAACGGGTACCCTATACCTGTACGCTTGGTTAAAAAAGCTGAAAAGATGGCTGGACCAATTCATCCTGGACAGTATTGGTAAGCATACATTGATTTCCTTTCTGATCTGCTCTGCTATGACTTACTAGTTTTTTTTGTATGTCCATTTAAATCTGATCCTGCTATTGCCTGATCAAACTATAATCTATCTGCTTTTTGGGCCTGTAGTTTCCTATGCATTTTAAATAATTGATGTTCTTTTGCTTGCACATGCTTAAATCAGGTATGATTTTCGAGCTGGATTCTGGGGTGTTGTTGGTGGGCCTTGTCTTGGCATAATTCCTGTAAGATTAAATGAGTCGTACCTAGATATTAACAGATAAGATTTTTTTTTTTTGGGGGGTTTTGCCAATATTCTTTTTTTCTTATCTTGATATCTCTTGCAGCCATTTATCGAAGAATTTAACTATCCGATGCCAGAAAATTGTGCTGGTGGGACCACTGGTGTTTTCGTAAACGGGAGAGAGCTCCACCAGAAAGATTTGGATTTGCTTGCTAGTAGAGGACTTCCAACTGATAGAGATAGATCTTACATCATCGACATATCGGGCAGAGTCCTGGATGAAGACACTGGTGAAGAGCTAGATAGCCTTGGCAAACTTGCCCCTACGTAAGATCTAATTCTCTGACATCGTTTTTCTAATTTTTGGTTCATTTCCTTATGCTAGCTATTTTTGTATGTAGTTAAGTGTTGCTACAACTAGTTAAGAAACAAGCCTTGTTTCTTTTAATTCATCCGGTGCAGCTAATAAGTAATGATATGCTCATGATTGTTTAGTAATGCTCGTACGCTTCTTTTTCTCTACGAATGTTGGATTTTGGAAGCCAATGAGATCTTAGTATAGGAACAAATCCATGGCTTCGAGATATCCTAGGGTAAAAAGAAATAAGGTTGATAGGCTTTGTTAGTTGAAACACTAATGAATGTTAATTGTTAATACATCATTCCAACATATTGTCCCCTTCTGTAGGATGGTTGGAAGTCATCTCTTTAGCTTTTTTCTTGCTTCAGTGTATTTTCATTAGAAGTTTGAACTTATTTTTTCGATTAATTCATAGATTGGTATTTAAAATTTCTGTAAAATAAGATGGGGTTTTCTTTATGAGGCTAATATCCTGAAGCATTGTTTGATATGAATTTGAACAGAGTTGCGAAAGCAAAGCAGGGTTTTGGCATGAAAGTTCCAAGAGCAGCTGCTTAATGAATTTTGTATCAATTACAGAAGTTATTATCCCCATGGATACAAAAAGTGGGTTTTGATTCATTCTAAATCGAGTGCAGAAATAACCATCTTGGCAAACTGGTTGGAAGGTTCAGAAATCTGTCTGGATTGGTCAATGTTGGATGGTTTGAATTCTTAAAGCCCTTTGATAAGTGTTCGTGATTTATTTGATATTTTCTCTTTGTTGTTAGAAATTTACATTCTAAATTGTTGCTTTCTCTACACTGCATTGCTATATGCAAGTTATGTAATTTATTATATATGGTGATATATATTAACCCAATATATTGAAATGATTAGCAAAGTTGTCAACTTCTACATTTAGTCGTATAATATAATGAATGTATTTTCATTTTCATGAGGAATTATGAAAATGATACATGTAAAGTTTTACTCAAGGTTTAGCAAAGTTATTTCGTACCATCTAATATATTAGATATTCGAAATTTCTGCATTATAATTTTTTTCTCTATTTTTTAACTATGATTTTTTTTTTAAACAATACATTATCAGTTTTTCAAACTCATGCCTTTGCCAGGTGAGAATAATATTCCAACCCTCACAGCTTGTTGAAATGGTTTTTTTTTTTAATCCCTCAAATCAACGTTCAGTTTAGTTTAAGCATGTTGCTGTTGGCTGTTCAGTTTGCCACTAAAATATATTTGTTAACTAGGGGGTGGTTACACACCATATAAAAATATAATACGAATATAATTATTTAATAAATATAAAAATATTATAATAAATATATAATATATTTAAATAAGATTAACATATCATGTTCAATGTATGTATTGTATTTATTTTTTTAATGAATATATACAGTCCCAAGTTCCAACATCAATGTCAATCTGCATTACTTTCAGAAATCCATGAAAGTATTAAGCATCAGCCAATTTGTTTCATGTGGGAATTTGTTGAATAATTTCCTGTTCTTGACCTGAACCCAGCTATAAATCAGAAGACAATCTTCATGCATCTTTGACAATGAAAAGAAATCTCTCTATTTTTTTGTCTTTTTCTTCCTTGCTTAAATATGTACTAATAGAAAGACAGATCCTTGACGTAAACTTGTCCCAACCACTTTAATAGAACTCAACTGACAACTTTCCATCTAAAACCGCCTTTGGGTGATTGCCGAAAAACCAGTTTTTAATCCCAGCTTCATCCAAAATGGTGAAGGAAATGAGGGTGGTTTTGAACCCTTCATCAGTACTACCCAAACGCCATCATGTCTTTGTAAAGTTTCCAGTCTCTTTTGTGTTACTGGGTCTTGCTTTTCGGCTCATTGTCTCTGAAGGGGTTTCTTCTTCAGTTGTCAAGACACCTCCCATTGTCGACACTAATGATATAACAGAGTCCCTTCCACTGTCTTCTTCTTCTTCTTCCTCTTTGCCTGTTCATGTTCCCAGTTCCGGCGATTTGTTGGCAGATGAGAGCCAAACGTTTCCAAATGGTGAGATAATATTGAAAAATAAGCGTTTCTTCCTGATTGAGCTCACTATGTTTTAGAATTCCATTCAGCATACAGATTAATTTCTTGGGTTCATTTCTTTGCTCGCTTCTGTTTTCAGCAATCTTAGTCAATCATATGTGTATTTTGCTTTAGAGATTAGTCCTAATTTTATGTAATTCAAAGTGCAGTTGCAGACTAATTTGATTTATTCGTGGGGGATTGGGTTCCAGACCCAACAGCTCCAGCTTACACTAATACAAGTTGCCATGCAATTCAAGATTATGAGAATTGTATGAAAAATGGAAGACCCGATTGCAATCCCCGGGATTGTGAATTACCCATGTTCCATCCGGTGAAGTTTCTCGATTCCATGATGAACAAATCCTGGGCATTTATTGGTGATTCCATCTCCGGTAACCATGTCGAGTCGTTGCTTTGCATTCTCTCTCAGGCACAATGTTCATTGTTAATTACATTTAACTGTAACTAAGAAGGTTTCATTCTCGCAAATTCTTCAGAATTCGGACGAAAGGACCTACCATGGCCGGACATGTTAAATTACAGGTGGAACAAGCTGTCGAGGTCCATCATGACGAGGAAAACATATCCAAAAGATGGCACCGTCCCTCGCACAACTTCACCCTCTCAGTGGTTTGGACCCTATTCCTGTTGAAAAGCCAATAATTTTTGAAGATCTCAACCGGGTTTCTTCGTCTGAAATTCAGCTCCACCTCGATAAACTTGATGAAACATGGAATCAACAGTTCAATAACTTTGATTACGCTGTTGTAGCTAGTGGAAAGTGGTTTCTTAAAGCTGCTATATATCATGAGAACGATACAGTGACGGGTTGCTCTTATAACGCCCCAGGAAAGAACTTAAAGAGAATTGGGTTTCGACTATGCGTATCTCAAAGCACGAAATCATTGCTGAACTTTACGAAGAATTCTGGTCAGAAAGCTCTCAGTTTCTTTAGAACCACAACTCCAGACCATTTCGAGAATGGAGAATGGTGTAACGGAGGAGCCTGCAATAGAGCAACACCATTTAAGGAAGGTGAGTTGCATATGAAAGATGTAGATGCTATAATGCGGGAAATTGAGGTAGAAGAATTCAAGAAGGCTGCTTCGATCGGAGCTGAAAATGGGGTGATCTTGAAATACTAGATACTACTCGGCTGTCTCTGCTGCGGCCTGATGGGCACCAGGGACCTAATCGGTAGTTCCAGCCATTTGCAAAGCATAAATATGCCAAATTGCAGAATGACTGTTTGCACTGGTGCTTGAGCACATAGACTCTTGGAATGACTTATTAATGGAGATGGTAAATAGAAGAACACATGTTGAATTTTACGTCGTATATATAATAATAAATAGATTAAGATAATTAAATCAAATTATTAAGGTAAAATTATAAAGTAACTCTTAATTCAGTTTAACTACTCTAGTGATAAGAGTTAAACTCTACTTCAATACCTCTTTGATGGTAGGATATAATTTTAATTAGTCTTCTAGTATATGTCCCAAGTCTAGCTTATGTAAATTGCCTGTGTATCATCATAAGGTAATTATAAAAAAAATGATATAGACTAAAAGGCTTATATAGGTATTCGTCTTCGTGAATTTAAAGCGAGGCTGAGTTCTTGATCAACAATTGCTAGAGGTACATTTTATTTAAATTATTATATGTGACATCAGAGCTAGACTTTTTAGCCTTGCTCTTTAGATCATCGAATGAGATTCATTAAAGAATTTTTTTTTCATACATATATTATTTATGCAATTAAATAATTCGCATTAAGGATAAACGAGTTACAATAAATATAGTAAAAGCATGAAATTGAATTTTTAACATTCTATAATTAATTTTGTAATTTGTATTTATGCATCGAA
>JBBYHO010035836.1:0-10995 GCA_038382025.1 Adansonia gregorii
TCAAAACCAAGATAAGGAGGACAAAACAAGGCCTCAACTTGATCTAAGCAAAAGTTTCTGTCTAAAGAAATGACATTACAAAGATGATGACGATTGATCAAGGAACTAGAGAGAAAAAAAAAATGGATCGATCCGGAGAGGAAAAAAAAAACCGGTTGATCTGGAGAAGGAAAAAAAAAATAAGGATTTCCAAATTTTAGGAAACATTAAAAATGCATGTTTGATTTGAGAGATATATTTTGATTTCAAATCTGAATTAGAAACAATTGATGAGATTTTGATTTCAAATCTAATTTGGAAACGAAGTCGATAAAAAACGTAAAGGAGAAATGAGTTGAAGAAAGTTGATTAGAGTGCCGTTATGCAAAACAGCTTCCGAAAAAAGAATAAAAACAAAGAAAAAGAAAAAGAAAACGAGCTAGAAAATTAAGGAATGACTTGAAGACAGTTCTTTTATTTTCAGCTGATGATACTGCCAAAAGTTTACCGTTCTTGACGGGTTTGGTTCAGACGACAAAAATCCATTAATTTTAGTAAATCAGGCAGCTCACTGTACCTCCCGAAAGAAATCGCCCTTAAAACTAAGGGTTTTTGTAGTGAGACCTCCCATATTCTTAGGCATGCGCATAAAATCCCAGCTGACCTCGTCCACCAAAGCCATCTTGCCTCCTTGACAGAGGTGATAAATAATTTGAATTTAAAATTTTATTAAAAATTAAATTAAATTAAATTAAATTAAATTTAATTAAAAATAATTAAAAATTTAAGTTTAAAAAAATTTAAACCTAATTTTATAGCTTGAATTTTTTGAATCTGAGATTGATTTGAACTCAAACTCAAATTTAATACTAAAAATAAAAATAATTATATTATTTTTTGTAAAGTAAAAATATTAATTATTATTTTTTATTTTAATATTTTTTTAATAATTTAATTAAATATTAAAACTTTAATTTATATTTTATATATGATGAAATAATAATTTATTAAAAAATAAATTATATCATGAGCTTTGAAAACATTATCAATGGGATATATCATCTATTTATCATTTTTTTTAATTTAATTAGTTGAACTCATCGAATATTAAGAGCTTATTTATTTTAGTAGTGAAATTTTAAATGCTCATTTCAATATTATTCTTTTAGTATTATTATTATTTCGAATAGTAACGATTAGAGTCTAGTAATAGTATATAACAAAGTGAATGATAAAGTAAATTAAAAAAATATGAAAGTCATAATAGATAATACTATATTAAAAATGAAAAAAAACTAATCATATGTTAGATTTAGACTAAAAACATGATCGAAAAAAATATAAGGGTAACATAATAAAAAAAAACTTAAAAATTAGTGTATATTATTAAGCAACAAAAAAAATACTTACAAACTAATCTTTTTAAGTATGCTTATAATTTATAATATACTTAAAAATTAGTATAATATGCTTTAAAATATTATAAATATAAGCATACTTATAAACCAGAAATTCTCAATAATTCAAATGATAGTTGAAGGTGGACAATCTCTCTTCCAAATGTAATTGCATTCATCTTCTCAATTAAAACAAAAGATATATATAATTAAAAATATATATTAAATCATAAAAATATTATTTAGCACAAGTTTCGTAAAGAAAAAGGTCTTACCCTGATATCTATATAACCAATTTCATGGTAATCAACATTTCTGTACTTTTAGACAAAAAATAACTTCTTCATTTGTTGATACCTTTATTATCCATGCTTAATGCTGATTTAGATGCAACCATAGTGATCAAAATGCTTAGGACATTCTTTGCTATTTGTGAAAAGAGAGTATATCAAAATTCATTTTCTTTTGATAATCAAGAATATCAATGTCCTTGTAGTAGTCTTCTCTACCTTCATTCAAATATATTTCCAACTCTGATATTTTTGAATTAGATCGAGATTCAAAATGATAGAAAGCCTATATTAACAAAATAAATGAAGTCAAATACCATATTGTGATAATAAACATAAAATAAAATAAAATAAAATAAAAGTTAAAAATAACTAAATATTGGATTTTTAGTTAATAATTTAATAAAAATGTAAACAAATATAACTTATTCTTATGTCTATAGAAATTACTCTTTTAATACTTCTTTCAACATCACTAAATGAAGTAACTTGATGCTCTCTAAATTTACTTCAATACTCTTCAAAAAGCTCTTTTATTTGTTCACGAATACCTATCCGGTCAAGTATCGTCGCAAAAGAAAGCACCAAAGTGTGTTCCTCCCAATATTTCATAAATTTTCATTTCATATTTATTACCATTTACTTAATGACTGGATCTTCAGTAGAAGTTCTTTCTCAATAATTTTTTTTCAAATTTGGAACACACTTTCAATATGTAAGTTAAAGGTAGGATATTCAATTCATGAAAACAAAATGGTTATATCATAAAAAGGCTTCAAAAATGAAAAAAAATTCTCAATCTAAGTAATCGCATCATCTTCTAGAAAACAACAATTGACAATCTGATCTCCCAATACTTTCTAAAAGCACAACAAATGAATGTGAAAAAATAACCATGACATACCAAAGCATCTTGTTGATCAAGTTGACCACACAACATCTGTTGCATGCTATCAATGTTACTTGCATTGTCCAAAGCGATACTAAAACTTTTTTTAATTCCCCAATCTTTCAACAAATCATAAATGATGTTTTACAAAATATTTGCAGAGTGTAGGGGTGCAACATGACAAAAACTTAAAATTTTACTATTCAACTTCCAATCAACATCAATATAATAAGCAATCAAACAAAGATATTTATCATATATACATGACATCTAAATATTAGATGCAAAAGAAATTATGCTTGAAATCTTTTTCAAACTAGATTTAAGCTTTTCTTTCATTTTCTTATTTAGTTTCAAGTAATCAGCCTTACAAGTACTTTTAAAAATGGGTTTGAAATCCTTATTTAAATAGCAATATTAGGCCTTAGCTTTTCTATGTTGAACCTATTCAAATGGATAACCATGTTTAATTACACATTTAACTATCATTTCTCAATAAATATCCGATTCTATCTTGCTTGATGCGTTTACCCCTGCTTTATTTTCACACACAAGACATTTAGGACATCTACTTAAATGATGATAAAAAAAACCTAAAACCTGAATAAGACTCACCAATTAAAACCTTCCCATAATGGGTACATTTACTTCATTTTTTTAAATCTACACATTGCCGTTGATATGTTCTTTGTTCATCAAATTCGAGCACAATGAACACTTTCTAAGCTTCAGATACAAGCAAAGGCTAAATACAAGCAACCCATTTTCGACCAACTATAACAATCATTAGTTCCTTGCATAATCATTTTATTTATTCTAGTGCTATAGTTATTTATCAACATCTTTGATGAGGACAACACTTATATCTTTTGAATAAAGAGATTTTACTGCAAATTTCATGAGCTAAGCAAATCAATAGAGCGACAATAGCACGAGGAGATGGTTTAGACTCAAGTTAAACAATCAAACAACACCTGAAGCTTTGCCAAAGGTCATGGCAAGACTTCAGCCAAGGCCAAGAACCCAAACTAGGGCGCTGAGAAAAACATATGCTCAAAACCAAGTATGAAAAAATGATTGGGAAAGCTTTACATTGAGATGCTGGAGGTATGCCAAGTGAGATGCTTAAGGTGGACTGGCTAAGATAGCTAAGTGGGTGGAGCAAAAGAGGGAGCTAGCTGGCGGATTGAGGAAGGCAGACCGATGTGGAAGAGGGTTAAGCTATGCTAATGAGATCAACAAAGAAGAGAGGTTGAGCTAAACTAATTAGAATGAGGGTTAAGCTAAGTTGAACTAACAGGGAATAGGGCTCGCTGAGCTAAACTAATGAGATCGGCGAGGAAGAAGCTAAGCTAAGCTGATGAAGAAATGAAAGCAAAGAGGTTTCTTTGAAAAAGTGAAATAAGCGGTGGCAATAGTACAAACAAAGAATGAAAATAAGCTTAAGGTTTTACGTTTCTAGAAAAAAAAAAAGGTATAACAAGAAAAAAAAAGTAAACATGTTTTATCAAAAGTATAATTAAGGCAGGGTGTTCAATAAATATATGTAACTTTTTTTATATAAATTAGGTCACCTAAACTTTGTTAATTAAAACTTTTATTTTTGTTAATTAAGTCAGAATAGAGCTAGTAAACCAAAAAAACTATAGGGAGAATTCTGAAAGAGAAAAATGCACTAAGAGATGAAAACGGAAAAAATAATTCTAAAGAAAGAAATAAAAGTTATTATAATTATTAATAAAGAGTTTATAAGTACCTCTTTACCTTTATCTTATAACTTTTTTATTTAGTAGCCTATCTGACAGCCAAATCCCTTAAGGGTTGATTCCCAATCGACCCTTCTCTATTTTTAATATATATATATATATATATTAAAAATAGTATTTATAAATAACAAAAAAATTAAAAATATTTTATATCAAATCTTAAATTACTATTTAAAAATAATAAAAATAAGAATAAAGTTTATATTGAATCTTGAATTACTATTTAAAAATAATAAAAAATAAATATATTTATATTAAATCTCGAATTACTAGTTAAAAATAATAAAAATTAAAAAATCTTTTATATTAAATCTTAAATTATTTTTAAAAAATAAAAAATAATATATATTATATATATAATATGTGGAGGCAAGGAAAATGATCCCCCAAACAAATTACATATAAATTATATATTATATATAAAAAATTAAAAAATATTACATATTATATATAAATGATATATTAAAAATACTATTTAAAAATAATAAAATATTAAAAATATTTTATATTAAAAATAATTACTATTAAAAATAAAAATAAAAAATATTTTATACTAAATTATATATTATTATATATTATATATAATATGCATCATATATTACAATAAATAAATATATGACTCACTACTGACTATAACCAAATGTACAGATGACAAGAAATGAATGTACATGAATCTAAAACCAAATCTACGTAAAACACATGGCCATGAACTGTATCAAAATATCAAAGAGCAATTATGCATATTAATCAGACACTATATATGACAATCACGTAAGATCTATATATGGAAATAAGTTAATGTACATTTGACGATATTATACATTAGGCAATTTGCGCATTAGGGAATGCACTTATATATTAGATGCGTGTAGGAAACATTAAAAGTCAAATGTTAGTACTCATAAGTAAATGTGCATATGATAATAAATGAATATATAGATCACCATAACTAAATGTATGAATGAGTTTAAATAAATTTACGAATGATTATAACTAAATGTTCAGATGACCAAAAATGAATATATAAAACCCTAAAACTGAATCTATGCTAAAACCATATGGCAATAAACCATACCAAAATGTCAGTAAGCAATTCTGCACATTAGTTGGACATCGGATATGACAGTCATAAGATGTACATATGCTAATAAGTTGGTGTACATTTGACCATAACACACATTTGGTGGTATGTGCATAATGGAATGCACTTACGTGTTAGATGCATGTAGAAAACATCAGATGTCAAATGTTGGTACCTATAAGTAAATGTACATATAATGATAAATGAATGTATGGATCACCATAACGGAATATACGAATGAGTTTAACTAAATGTATGAATAACTATAACTAAATGCATAGATAACTAGAAATGAATGTACAAGAACCTAAAATCGAATCTATGCTAAACAATATGGGCATGAACCATATCAAAATGTCAGAGAGCAATTGTACAGATTGGTTGGAAATCAGATATGATAATCACGTAAAACAGTAATATGCATATTGAGCGGAACATATAAATTCATTTATGATTATATTTTTTATTTTTTATTATTTTAAATAGTAATTTGAGATTTAATAATAATATTTTTAATCTTTTATTATTTTTTAAATAGTATTTTTAATATATATAATTTATATGTAATATATATTAGAGATCGATTTTGCTTGTATAAAAATCGACCTTTCACATATTGGAATATATATAAATACATATATATTAGAATTAAATATATCAGTTTCGATTATCTGTACATTCAATTATATGCACATGCATATTCAGTTTTAGTCATCTGCATATTCAATTATAATCACTTGTACCTCTAGTTATAATTATATATTTTTTATTATTATATATAATATATTATATATTTTATTATATACGTATTATATAAAATATATAATATACAATATATTATATATATTACTTTTAATTTTTTTAAAAATCTAATTTAAGATTTAATATAAAATATTTTTATTTTTATTATATAATATATATTATTTTTAATTTTTTCAAAAATAATTGAGGATTTAATATAAATACTTTTATTTTTTATTTTTATATAATAATATTATATAAAATATTTTTATTATATAAAAATTCAATGTAAAATATTTTTATTTTATTTTATATAACATATTATTATACTATATTTATAATATTATATATATTACATATGTATTATATATATTATATATAATATATTATTTTTAGTTTTCTAAAAATAATTTGGAGTTAATATTAAATATTTTTAATTTTTATTATTTTTAACTAGTTCTTTTTAAATTTAATATAAAATATTTTTATTATTTTTATATTATTTAAGTATTTAACATAATTTGAGATTTATTATATATTATAATATATTATATATAATGTTTAATGTATATTATACACATTATATATAATATACATTATATTATATATTATATAATATATATAACATATATTATATAATATATAATTTAATTTAAAATATTTTTAATTAAAAAATACTTATATTACCGATTATCTCTAGATGTTAATTATTAAATTATATTCTAACAAAAATTTACTTAAAATAATAATTTAATAATTTATTTTTAAGTGTAGACATTAAATTACATAAAATTAATTACATTTAACATAAAATAAAAAATTATATAAAACATACTCAAACCTAAACTGGACTCAAACCTAACTTGAAATAGCTCGAACTCCAAAAAAATTTGAACAAAAAAACTCAAATTTAAAAAAATTTGAACCCCAAAAAATTCAAATCAAACTTATATGAATCCATTCAATTACCACCGCTACTTCTTAGTAATGTCCTCACAAAAAGTTTTAGGTATCAAAAAGCTCTCATAGCATAACTAGATAAGGATAATAGCACAGCTTTTATAAATATCCTTCTACATCCATAAAACAACAGGTGCCTACTCCAACTCTTTATCCTTTCATGAACTTTTTGCATTACTTTTGTGAATGCTTTTCTCTTACTCTTCCCAACAAATGTCGACAACCCTGGGTATTTTTCAGGATTTTTGGCATCCATCTTTTCATCAGTTATATTCTGAGAAGGAAGAATAAATTTGGTTAGTTGCCCCATGCATTCCTTATATGTCTTTAGCATGCGTTTCAGCCTTTCTCCTTCACTTTCGCTCGCTTGAGCAAACAAGCTATTATTTGTGAAAAAAAGCTAGTTAAGTTGAATACCAAATCTACTTCCTCGAATTCCATGTAGCTCTCTATGAACTTATGCCTTTGTAACCTTTCTATACATAACAGACACAAATAAGGCTATTGGGGATCTCTTTGGTAGGGTCCTCTGCTAAGGTTAATACTATTCAAGATCATACCATTTAAAATCATAGAAAAAAGGATTAAGGTGACATAATTCATTAATAAATCAAGCCAACTGCCAATAAAACCAAGTCTGTACATCATGGCCTTCAAAAAAGGCTATCCTACTTTATCATATTCTTTACTCATACCTAACTAAGTGCAAAGCTACCTTTGTTCCCATATTTATTAAGCTTTAAACTAATAAATCAACTCATAAGCAATAAGAACATTTTCAATAATCAATCTACTCAAGAAAAAGCATTTTTTATTTTCACTAATTCAAGTAGGCAATATTTTTTTCATCCTATTAATTAACATCTTTGCCACAATCCTATATGCCATATTATGAAGGCTAATAGGTTTGAATTGGAAAATATTTAGTTGGTTTCCTGTTTTTGGAATCAAGAAAACATAACTGTGATTTAAATCATAAATATCAAAATGGCCATTTAAAAACTAAAGACACATAGTGGCAATATCATGCTCTATAATATACTAAATTTTTTTAAAAAAAAGAGCGCAGCAAACCATCATGCCTCAGGGATTTTGTAGGATGCATTTGCTTGACAACAAAATGTATTTCCTCTACTTTGAATTCTGTTAGAAGTAAGTGATTCATCTCGTCCGTACTTTAGGTTGACTGCCTTAACTATCGATTCACTATTGCATGATCCATTTTGTAGACACTTTTAGTTCATCCAGGCCAACATTCGGAGCATTAAAAGCCATCATCCAAGGTACCATTGAGATCATTCGTATAAGGTCATATCCAATCTTCATAATTTTTAGCTAAGGTAAGGTCGTAAATTATTTAATTTAAGAGCAAGCCTCAAGAAATATATATTAAACAAAATAGCACCCATGCGCATTTTTAATTATTTTATTTGGGCCTACTTCATTTAATTTATATTAGCTCATAAATTATTTAATTTAAGACCAAGCATCATAAGAAATATATATTAGATAAAACAAAACTCACGTGCATATTCAATTATTTTATTGGGGCCTATTCTATTTAATTATATTATGTCATAAATTATTTAATTTAAAATTAAGTCTCATAGGAAATATATATTAAATGAAATAGCGCCTACGTACATATTTAATTATTTTATTTAAGCCTATTTTATTTAATTATATTAGATCATAAATTATTTAATTTAAGAGCAACCATCATAAGAAATATATACTAGATAAAATAAAGCTCACGTGTATATTTAATAATTTTATTTAGGCCTATTTTATTTAATTATATTGGATCATAAATTATTTAATTTAAGACAAAGTCGTAAGAAATATATATTAAATAAAATAGGGCCCATGAACAAATTTCATTATTTTATTTCGGCCTATTTTATTTAATTATAATGGGCCTTCTTTCCAAATATTTTAAAATTCTTGATAAGTATTATCAAAATTATTTTGATTCAATATGTCCATTGTTTGTATTAATTTTGAACTTATTGGGTTAGGTTGATTTTTTTAAGGATCCAATTAACTTGATAGTAGGGTATTTCATGGCAAAAAGTGATTTTCTAAAGACATTTTGGGGGTTTGGTTGTTAGTTAGCATTCAAGTATTAGTACTTGGACCACTTAAAATTTGAAAACACATCTTAGTACACAATGACTCATTATTTTGGTGAAACAATGCATCAAATTAACCCCTTACCTTAAATTTTCTTAGCTATCCCATCACTCTTTATAAGCCACACCTTATTGCTTTTACATAAAAAAAAAAAAAGAAAAGAAAAAAGCGACATCAGCCACCAGATGAGAGGCAATAAAATGAGCAAAAAAAAAAGGAGAAAATGCTTTAGCTCTTGCACAACTTAAGCTTCCCCAAGAAAAATTTAGCCAACAACAACAATAATAAAAAAATATATATTCCATTCACATTTAGCCACAAAAATGATGGCATCTTCATGTTATACGATAGCCTTAAGCAATTCTTTTACACACTTCTATAATACAATTTCTCCTTTTCTACCATGAATTTCGAATCTTCATTAAGCTTTATCCACTTCAATAAGGAAGGTCAAGGGAAAGATAGAAGGTATAGCATAGCCGGGCTGGTAGGGAGGAAAGAATGTCTTTCACTTTATTTAAAGAAGAGCCGGACACAACAGAAGAAAAAGCCCAAGCCTCGTCTAAAGGGAGAGAAGTCTCGCTCGGCTAATTAAAAAAATTCAGCTTTTTTTTAAATAAGCTGAAGGCAGGGCAACTAGAAGTCCGATAGCAAAGCCAGGAAAGGAGCCTAGCCCCAAATTAGATGGATTTGAGATGGAATTCATTCCTCTTGGCTGAGGGCCGAGAATGGGTATAACAAGGAGTTATCAAGCCACCATAAAAAAAATTAAGGGCTAAATGGCCTAACATGTAAAGGCTGAAGAAAATAAGAGAGCACAAGGATTCAAGCTTTTATTGGCATATTTATTTTTCTCCTTATTATTTGCTTACACTTGTCAGCACCATGCCTCCCACGAAGGAAACGCATGTGACTTAAAAGTGTTTCTTGATAAAAAAAAAAAAGTCCTCTCGATCGGGACTCACGTAATAGGAACAAGAAACTATGGATTCTTGGCTCTTGACCTTGAAATGAGGCCATCGGACAAATCGCTTGTCCAACTTGGGTGGCTACCATAAAGTGGCCAACAATTGGAGTCGCCACCGATCATTTGGGCTAGGCATGATCAAATGCTTATTGAATCTGATATTTCGAGTTACGAAACTTGAGACATTGGTTTCACGATCAACGTGGTCCAAAGATTCAACAATTGGGTTCAAGAGATGGTTACGCATAAGAAGGTATGAAGCTCCTATCGTTACCTAAAATCGATACCTTTCTAGCCATGCCTCAACTTGGTTTTAGTTTCTTCGGTTTTGACTTGTTATTATTTAATATAATGAATTTTGTATAAAAAAGTAAACTCATGTTTTTTAAAAAAAAAATTAAATCTCGTATGTGTCTTAAAGCAGTGGGGAACATAGAGATTGTGATTAAAAATGACCTTCAAGTTTATTTTCTTTAAAAAAATCAAATATTTCGTGTCAAGCATTGGAATTAAAAAAATCAAGTTTGAAAACCAGGCCACTCTCCTCTATTTTTTGTTTTTGTTTCTTTTTTACATATTTTTTTTGTTATTTTATGACTAAAGTATGTGCTTGGTGTTTTGGTCATAGGCTACATATTTCGCAAGGGTGGCTAGGTTCAAACCTAGGTCACACCTTTTTATTTGTTGTATTTTTTCAAATAAGCCTAAATTGAAATGAATTAAGCCTAATTAATCCAGATCCAACAAATCCAAATTAAAAATGGCCTGATTAATTGAGTTATTCCAAATAAT
>JBBYHO010035868.1:0-10992 GCA_038382025.1 Adansonia gregorii
CTTTTCTTATGGAATCAAAGCTTCAATGTCATTTATCCCAATGAGAAGGATAAGTTTATGGTTCCCAATCTTGAGAAGAAAAAAATTATTATGAGAATCCACATTTGTCCTATTATCGGATGAGCTTTGCTTTTAAAGAAAATGATGGAAAGAGAAGCTTTTCTTATAAAACCAAAGCATTAATGTCCTTTATCCCAACAAGTAGAATGAGTTTATAATGTCCAATCATGAAGAAAAAATGATTGCTATGACAATCCATGTTTTTCCCAATTGATTGACAAACTTTAATTCTAATAAAAATGGTGAAAAACAAGCTTTTCTTATGAAGCCAAAGAATCAACATCATTTATTGCAATAAGCAAAATGCGTTTATGGTGCCCAATCATGAAAATAAAAGAGATTATTGCGTGTATCCATGTTTGTCCTAATTTATGGATGGACTTTAATTCTAAGGGAAATGGTGGAAGGAAAAGCTTCTCTTATGACACCAAACCATCAATTCATTTATAATGAGGAGAATGAGTTTACGATTCCCAATCATGAAAAGAAAAGTGATTATTATGTGAATTCATATTTATAAAAATTAATAGATGAACTTTGATTGTAAAAAATGGTGGGTAAAGAAGTTTTTCTTATGAAACCAAAGCATCAATCATGAAAAGAAAGGAGATTATTATGTGAATCTATGTTAGTTGCAATAGATAGATGGACTTTAATTCCAAAAAATGGTTAAAAGAGAAGCTTTTTTTATGAAACCAAAGCATTAATGTCTTTTATCCCAATGAGTAGAACCAACTTGTGGTGCCCAATCATGAGAAGAAATAAGATAATTAGGTGAATCCGTGTTTATCCAATTGATGGATGAACTTTGATTCTAAAAAATGAGGGAAGAGAAGTTTTTCTTATGGAACCAAAGCATTAATGTCATTTATCCCAATGAGGAGAATGAGTCTGTGCTGCCCAATCAAGAAATGAAAGAAGATTATAATGTGAATCCATGTTAGTCCCAATTGATAAACGAACTTTAATTTTAAAAAATGGTTGAAAGAGAAGCTTTTCTTAAGAAACCAAAGCATCAATGTCATTTATCTAAATGAGCAAAATAAGTTTATGGTGTCTAATCATGAAAATAAAGGAGATTATTTTGTGAATCCATATTTTTGCTAATTGGCAATTGAATTCTGATTCTAAGAATGGGGGAAAGAAAAGCTTTTCTTGCAAAACCATAGCATCAATATCATTTATCCCAAAAAAGAGAATAAGTTTATGGTTACCAATCATAAAAAAAAGAGATTATTATAAAAATCCATGTTTGTCCCATTATTGGATGAACTTTACTTCCAAGGAAAATGGCTGAAAGAAAAGCTTTTCATATGAAACCAAAGCATTAATATCAATTATCCCAATGAGTAGAATGAGTTTATAGTGTCCAATCATGAAAATAAAGGAGATTATTATGTGAATCCATGTTTGTCCTAATTAATAGGTTAACTTTGATTCTAAAGCTGGTGGAAGGAAAAGCTTTTCTTACGAACTAAAGCATCAACGTCATTTGTCCCAAAAAAGAGAATAAGTTATGGTTCCCAATCATGAAAAAAAAGAGATTATTATGGGAATCTAAGTTTATCCCATTGTTGGATGAACTGTACTTCCAAGGAAAATAGTGGAAAAAAACTTTTCAAATGAAGCCAAAACATCAATGTTATTTATCCCAATGGAGAATGAGTTTTTGGTGCCCAATCATAAAAAGAAAAGAGATTATTATGTGAATCCATGTTAATCCCAATTAGCAGACGAACTTTAACTCTAAAAAATGGTTGAAAGAGTAGCTTTTCTTATAAAACCAAAGCATCAATGTCATTTATCCTAAATAGTAAAAAAGTTTATGGTGTCCAACCATGAAAATAAAAGAGATTATTATGCGAGTCCATGTTTATCCTAATTGACACACAAACATTGATTCTGAAAAATGGTGGGGAGAAAAGTTTTTCCTATGAAGCGAAAGTATCACTATTATTTATCTTAATAAGAATAATAAGTTTATGGTTCCTAATCAAGAGAAGAAAGGAGATTTTATTAGAATCCATGTTTGTTGCCATTGGCAGATGAACTTTGACTCTAAGGAAAATGGTGGAAAAAAAGCTTTTCATATAAAACTAAAACATAATATCTTTTATTCCAATAAAGAAAATATGTTTACGGTGCCCAATCATCAAAAGGAAAGGTGATTATTATGTATATCCATATTTGTCCTAATTGATGGACAGACTTTAATTCTAAGGAAAATGGCAGAACAAAACCTTTTTAATGAAACCAAAGCATCAATTCATTTATCCCAATTAGGATAATGAGTTTACGATTTTAAATCATGAAAAAAAAAAATTATTATGTGAATCCATATCTATCCCAATTGATAGATGAACTTTAATGCTAAAAAATGGTGGGAAGAAAAGTTTTTCTTATAAAACCAAAACGTTAATATCATTTATCCCAATGAGAAAAATAAGCTATGGTCCCCAATAATGAGAAGAAAGAAGATTATTAGGTAAATCCATGTTTGTCCCAATTAACATATGAACTTTAATTCTAAAAATGGTCAAAAGATAAGCTTTTCTTGTGAAACCAATGCATCAATGTCGTTTACCTTAACGAGTAGAATAAGCTTATGGTGCCTAATCATGGAAAAAAGGAGATTATTAAGTGAATCTGTGTTTGTCCTAATCAGCAGATGAACTTTAATTCTAAAAAATGGTAGGAAAAAAAGCTTTTCTTATAAAACCAAAGCATCAATGTCATATCCCAATAAGTAGAAAGAGTTTATGGTTCCCAATCATGAAAATAAAGGAAATTATTATGAGAATCCATGTTTGTCCCATTGTCAAATGAACTTTACTTCTAAGAAAAATGTTGGAAAAAAAAGCATTTCAAATTAAGCCAAAGCATCAATGTCATTTATCCCAATGAGGAAAATGAGGTTATGTGCCTAATCATGAAAAAAAAGAGATTATTATGTTACTCCATGTTTATCCAAATTAATAAACGAACCTTAATTATAAAAAATGAAGGAATGTTAAGCTTTTCCTATGAAACCAAAGCATATATGTCATTTATCCCAATGAGTAGAACAAGTTTATAGTTCCTAATCATGAAAAGAAAGATCATTATTATGTGAATCCGTGTTTGTCCTAATTGATATACAAACTTTAATTCTAAAAAAATGGTTGAAAGAGAAGCTTTTCCTAGGAAACCAAAGCATCAATGTCAGTTATCCCAATATGAAGAATGAGTTTATGGCTCCCAATCATGAAAAGAATGGAGATTGTTACGTGAATCTATGTTTATCCCAATTGACAGACAAACTTTGATTCTAAAAATGGTGGGAAGAGAAGTTTTTCTCATGAAACCGAAGCATCAATTTCATATCTAATTGGCAGATGAACTTTAATTCTAAAAATTATGGGAAGAAAAGTAGTTCTTATGAAACCAAAGCATCAATGTCATTTATCCTAATATGGAGAATGAGTTTATGGTTCCCATTCATGAAAAGAAAAGAGATTATTATGAGAATCCATGTTTGTCCCTGTTAATGGACAAATTTTACTGCTAAGGAAAATGGTGGAAAGAAAAGCTTTTCATGTGAAATCAAAGCCCTAATACCATTTATTCCACTAAGAAAAATCTATTTATCATGCCCAAGCATGGAAGTAAAGGTGATTATTATATGTATTCATATTTGTCCCAATTGGTGGATGGACTTTAATTTTAAGGAAAATGGTGAAAGCAAAAGATTTTTTAAAGAAACCCATGCATCAATTCATTTATCCTAATGAGGAGAATGTGTTGTTTCCTAATCATGAAAAAAATAAGGTTATTATGTGAATCTGTGTTAATCCCAATTGACAGATGAACTTTGATTCTAAAAATGATGGGAAGAGAAGTTTTTTCTTATGAAACCAAAGCTTTAATTTCATTTATCCCAATAAGGAAAATGAGTTTATAGTGCCTAATCATGAAATAAAAGGAGATTATTATATAAATCCATGTTTGTTCCAATTGACAGACAAACTTTAACTCTAAAAAACTATCAAAAGATAAGCTTTCCTTATGCCATTTATCCCAATGAATAAAACGAGTTTATAGTGTTCGATCATGAAAATAAGGAGATTATTGTGTGAATCCGTGTTTGTCCTAATTGGCAAACGAATATTGATTCTAAAAAACGGTGGGAAGAGAAGTTTTTCCTATAAAACTAAAGCATCAATGTCATTTATCCCAATATGGAGAATGAGTTACGGCTCCCAATCATGAAAATAATAGAGATTATTATGTCAATTCGTGTTTGTCCTAATTGGCTGGCAAACTTCATTTCTAAAAAATAGTGGGAAGAGAAGTTTTTCTTATTAATCCAAAGCATCAATGTCATTTATCCCGATGTGGAAAATGAGTTTATGGTTTCCCAATCATGAATAAAAAGGAGATCCATGTTTGTCACCATTAACGAACAAACTTTAATGCTAAGGAAAATGGTGGCCAGAAAACCTTTTCATGTGAAACCAAAGCATCAATGTCATTTATTCCAATGAGGAAAATGGGTTTATCATGCCCAAACATGAAGGGAAAGGTGATTATTAGGTGTATCTATATTTGTCTTAGTTAACAGACGGGTTTTAATTTTAAGGAAAATTATGGGAGGAAAAGCTTTTCTAATGAAACCAAAGCATCAACTCATTTATCCTAACAAGGAGAATGAGTGCACGGTTCCCAATCATAAAAAGAAAAAGATTATTACATGAATCCATGCTTACCCCAATTGACAGATGAGCTTTGATTCTAAAAAATGGTGAGAAGAAAAGTTTTTATTGTCAAACGAAAGCATTAATGTCATTTATTGTAATGAGGAGAATGAGCATATTGTGCCTAATCATGAAAAGAACATAGATTATTATGTGAATCTTTGTTTGTTCCAATTAAAGTTCATTAATAAATGAACTTTAATTCTAAAAAATTATCAAAAGAGAAACTTTTCTTATGAAACCAATGCATCAATGTAATTTATCCTAATTAGTAAAACGAGCTTATGGTGCCCAATCATGAAAAGAAAAGAGATTATTATGTGAATCCATGTTTGTCCTAATCGAAAGATGGGCTTTAATTCTAGAAAATTGTGGGAAGAGAAATTTTTCCAATGAAACCAAAGCATCAATGTCATTTATCCTAATAAAGAGAATGAGTCTACGATTCCCAATCGTTGAATGAAAAGAGATTATTATGAGAATCCATATTTCTCCCATTGTCAAACAAACTTTACTTCTAATGAAACTAGTGGAAAGAAAATCTTTTCAAATGACACCAAAGCGACAACGTTATTTATCCCAATGAAAAGAATGAATGGTACCCAATCATGAAATGAAAGGAGATTATTATGCCAATCCATGTTAGTCCCAATTGACAGACGAACTTTCATTCTAAAAAAGGTCAAAAGTGAAGCTTTTCTTTTAAGGCCAAAGCATTAATGTCATTTATTCCAATGAGTAGAATGAGCTTATGGTGCTCAATCATGAAGAGAAGGGGATTATTATGTGAATTTATGTTTGTCCTATTTGATAGTTAAACTTTGGTTCTAAAAAATCATAGGAAGAAAAGCTTTTCTTATGAAACCAAAGCATCAATGTCATTTATCCCAATGAGGAGAATGATTTTATGGTTCCCAATTATGAAATGAAACGAGATTATTATGAGAATCCATATTTCTCCTATAGTCAGCTGAACTTTACTTCAAAGGAAAATGGTGGAAAGAAAAGCTTTTCCAATGACACTAAAGCATCAATGCTATTTATCCCAACAAGGAGAATGAATGGTGCCCAATCATGAAATGAAAAAAGATTATTACACGAATCCGTGTTAGTCCTAATTGACCAACGAACTTTAATTCTAAAAAATGGTCGAAAGGGAAGCCTTTCTTATGAAATCAAAGCATTAATGTCATTTATCCCAATGAGTAGAATGAGCTTATAGAGTCCAACCATGAAAAAAAGATTATTATGTGAATATGTGTTTGTCTAAGTCGACCAATGAACTTTGGTTCTAAAAAATGATGGGTAGAAAAGCATTTCTTATGAAACCAAAGCATCAATGTCATTTATCCCAATGAGGAAAATGAGTTTATGGTTCCCAATTAAGAAAAAAATGGGATTATTATAAGAATCCATGATTGTCCCATTATCGGATGAACTTTACTTCTAAGGAAAATGGTGGAAAGAGATATTCTTCTTACGCAACCAAAGCATCAATGTTATCTATCCTAATGAGAAGAATGAGTTTACGATGCCTAATCACTAAAAAAAAGAAGATTATTATGTGAATCCCTATTTCTTTAATTAACTAATAAACTTTGATTCTGATGAAAATAATGAAAAAGAGAGCTTTTTTTACGAAGCCAAAGCATCAACATCATTTATTGTAATGAGGAGAATGGGTTTATGGTGCCTAATCATGAAAACAAGGGAGATTATTACATGTATCTATGTTTGTCCAAATTGATCAACAAACTTTAATTCTAAAGAAAATAGTGGAAAGAAAAGCTTTTCTTATTAGACTAAAGCATCAATTCATTTATCCCAATGAGAATAATGAGTTTATAGTTCCCAATAATGAGATTATTACATGAATCCTTGCTTATCCAAGTTAACAGATGAACATTGATTTTAAAAAATAGCAGGAAGAAAAGTTTTTCCTATAAAACGAAGGCATCAATGACATTTATCCCAATTAGGAGAATGAGTTTATGGTGCCTAATCATGAAAGGATAAGAGATTATTATGTGAATCTATGTTAGTCGCAATTCATAGATAAACTTTAGCTCTAAAAAATGGTCAAAAAAGAAGATTTTCTTATGAAACCAAAGCATCAATGCCGTTTATTGAGCAAAACGAGCTTATAGTTCCTAATCATGAAAAGAAATGAGATTACTATATGCATCAGTGTTTATCATAATTGATAGATGAATTTTGATTCTAAAAATTTGTGTGAAAAAAAGCTTTTCTTATGAAATCAAAGCATCAATGTCATTTATCCCAATAAGGAGAATGAGTTTATGGTTCCTAATCATGAAAAGAAATGCGATTATTATGAGAATCCATTTTTGTCATCATTGATGAACTAACTTTAATTCTAAGAAAATTTTTGGAAAAAAGCCTTGCATATGAATCCAAAGCATCAATATCATTCATTCCAATGAATAAAATGTGTTTATCATACCTAATCATGAAAGGAAATGAGATTATTATATGTATCCACACTTGTCCTAATTGACAAATGGACTTTAGCTCTAAGAAAAATGGTGGAAGGAACACTTTTCCTATAAAACCAAAGCATCAATGGCATTTATCCTATTGAGGAGAATGAGTTAATGGTGCCTAATCATGAAAAAAAAAAGAGATTATTACATGTATCCATGTTTATCCTAATTGATGGACCAACTTTAATTCTAAGGAAAATGTTGGAAGGAAAAGCTTTTCTTGTGAGACTAGAGCATCAATTCATTTATCCCAATAAGGAGAATAAGTTTATGATTCCCAATCATGAAAAGAAAAGAGATTATTCTATGAATCCATGTTTATCTAAATTAACTGACCAAATTATTCTGAAAAATGGTTGGAAAAGAAGTTTTTTTATGAAATGAAAGCATCAATGTCATTTATCCCAATCAGGAGAATGGTTTTATGGTACGTAATTTGAAATGACAAGAGATTTTTATGTGAATCTATGTTAGTCCTAATTGATAGACAAATTTTAACTTTAAAAAGTGGTCTAAAGAAAAGCTTTTCTTATGAAACCAAAGCATTAATGTCATTTATCCCATTGAGTAGAATGAGCTTATGAAGCCCAACCATAAAAAGAAGGAGATTATTATGTGAATCTATATTTGTCCAAGTCGACAGATGATCTTTGGTTCTAAAAAATGATGGATAGAAAAACTTTTCTTATGAAACCAAAGCATCAATGTCATTTATCCCAATGAAGAAAATGAGTTTATGTTTCCCAATCAAGGAAAGAAATGAGATTTTTATAAGAATCCATGATTGTCCCATTGTCAGATGAACTTTACTTCTAAGGAAAATGGTGGAAAGAGATGCTTTTCTTACAAAACCGAAGCATCAACGTCATTTATCCCAATGAGAAGAATGAGTTTACGATGTCCAATCATGGAAAAAAAGAGATTATTATGTGAATCCCTATTTTCCTTAATTGACTAATAAACTTTGATTCTGCTGAAAATAGTGGAAATAAAAGCTTTTTTATGAAGCCAAAGCATCAACGTCATTTATTGCAATGAGGAGCATGAGTTTATGGTGCCTAATCATGAAAATAAAAGAGATTATTACATGTATCCATGTTTGTCCAAATTGATGGAACAACTTTAATTCTAAAGAAAATAGCAGAAAGAAAAGCTTTTCTTATGAGACCAACCATCAATTCATTTATCCTAATAAGAATAGTGAGTTTATAGTTCCCAATAATGGAAAGAAAGGAGATTATTACATGAATCCTTGCTTGTCCAAGTTGACAGAGGAACATTGATTCTAAAAGTTAGTGGGAAGAAAAATTTTTCCTATGAAACGAAGGCATCAATGCCATTTATCCCAATTACAAGAATGAGTTTATGGTGCCTAATTATCAAAGGACAAGAGATTATTATGTGAATCTGTGTTAGTCCAATTGATAAATGAACTTTAAGTCTAAAAAATGGTCGAAAGAGAAGATTTTCCTATGAAACCAAAGCATCAAAGCCATTTATTGAGCAAAATGAGCTTATGGTGCCCAATCATGAAAAGAAATGAGATTATTATGTGCATCAGTATTTGTCATAATTGATAGATGAATTTTGATTCTAAAAAATTGTGTGAAAAAAAAAGCTTTTCTCATAAAACCAAAGCATTAATGTCATTTATCCCAACAAGGAGAATGAGTTTATGGTTCCCAATCATGAAAAGAAATGCGATTATTATAGGAATCCATTTTTGTCGTCATTAACAGACTAACTTTAATTCTAAGAAAAATGGTGGAAAGAAAAGCCTTGTATATGAAATCAAAGCATCAATGTCATTCATTCCAATGAATAAAATGTGTTTATCATACCTAATCATGAAAGGAAAAGAGTTTATTATATGTATCCATGCTTGTCCTAATTGACAAATGGACTTTAACTCTACGAAAAATGGTGGAAGGAACACTTTCCCTATGAAACCAAAGCATAAATGTCATTTATCCCATTGAGGAGAATGAGTTAATGGTGCCCAATCATGAAAAAAAAAAGAGATTATTACATGTATCCATGTTTGTCCCAATTGATGGACCAACTTTAATTCTAAGGAAAATGTTGAAAAAAAAAGCTTTTCTTGTGAGACTAAAGCATCAATTCATTTATCCTAATCAGGAGAATAAGTTTATGATTCCCAATCATGAAAAAAAAGTGATTATTCCATGAATCCGTGTTTATCTAAATTGACTGACCAAATTGATTCTAAAAAATGGTGGGAAGAGAAGTTTTTCTCATGAAATGAAAGCACCAATGCCATTTTTCCCAATGATGAGAATGAGTTTATGGTGCATAATTTGAAAGGACAAGGGATTCTTATGTGAATTTGTGTTAGTCCCCATTGATAGATGAATTTTAACTTTAAAAAATGGTCGAAAGAGAAGCTCTTCTTATGAAACAAAGCATCAATGTTGTTTATCCCAATGAGTAGAATGAGCTTGTGGTGCCCAACCATGAAAAGAAGAAGATTATTATATGTATCTATGTTTGTCCAAGTCGATAGACAAACTTTGGTTCTAAAAAATGATAGGTAGAAAAGCTTTTCTTATGAAACCAAAGCAACAATGTCATTTATCCCAATGAGAAAAATGAATTTATGGTTCCCAATCATGAAAAGAAATGTGATTAGTATGAGAATCCATTTTATTGTCATTGACAGACTAACATTAATTCTAAGAAAAATGGTAGAAAAAAAAGCCTTGCATATGAAACCAAAGCATCAATGTCATTCATTCCAATGCATAAAATGTGCTTGTCATACCTAATCATAAATGGAAAGGAGATTACTATGTAATCCATGCTTGTCCCAATTGACAAATGAACTTTAATTCTAAGGAAAATGGTGGAAGGAAAAGCTTTTCCTGTGAAACTAAAGTATCAATGTCATTTATCCTATAAAAGAAAATGAGTTTATGGTACCCAATCATGAAAAAAAAAAGATTATTATATGAATCCCTGTTTGTCCCAATTGACAAATGAATTTTAATTCTAAAAAGCAATGGAAACCAAAGCATCAATGTCATATATCTCAACAAGCAGAATGAGTTTAAGGTGCCCAATCATGAAAAGAAAAGAGATTATTTTATGATTCTGTGTTTGTCCTAATTGACAGATAGACTTTGATTCTAGAAAATGGTGGGAGGGAAAGGTTTTTACTTACGAAACCAAAGCATTAATGTCATTTATCCCAATAAAGAGAATGAGTTTATGGTTCCCAATCATGAAAAGAAATAAGATTATTATGAGAATCCATAGTTGTCTCATTATCGGATGCACATTCCTTTTAAGAAAAGTGGTGCAAAAAGATGCTTTTCAAACAAAACCAAAGCATCAATGTCATTTATCTCAATAAGGAGAATGAGTTTATGGCGCCTAATCATGAAAAGAAAGGATATTGTTATGTGAATCTCTATTTGTCCTGTTTGACAAGCATAATTTATTTCTAAAAATTGGTAAAGAGAAAAGCTCTTCCTATGAAGCAAAAGCATCAATTCATTTATCCTAAAGAGTAGAACGAGTTTATGTCTCCGAATCATGAAAAAAAATGAGATTATTATGTGAATCTATTTTTGTCCTAATTGACAGACGAACATTGACTCAAAAAAATGGTTTGAAGAACAGCTTTTATTATGAAACCAAAGCATCAATGTCATTTTATCCCAATGAGGAGAATG
>JBBYHO010035921.1:0-25110 GCA_038382025.1 Adansonia gregorii
AACACAAGCTAATTAAGCTTAAGTTTTAGTTATATCAAAACTGAGATTAATTCAAAGCTAATATAGCTAACACTTTATTTTTTTCATAATTTTTTTAAAGTCTAGTATGATTGAGATATTTATGCTTAATATAATGAGATCTTTATCTAATGATGAGAACTTAGTTATTTATTTAACTTGATTCTTAGGAAAATATAAGCATGATTTAATTTTGTAATTACAGTCTTTTGTTTGTCTCATTGTTAGGATATGATTTTCAAAAATTCTAAGCACATAATGTCTTTCATTGATTTGTATTGCTTATTTGAAGAATATTTATGTTGATGTAAATTACAATTATATCTAGAAGCCTAGAATTTGTTTGATTCTCTTTTGAGGCAAAATTCTAGACAATATACTAAGTTAAAGAGATGATTTAGGCCATCTTTGGATCATTTGAGCCTTTCCAAGCCCACCTTTATATATTTATCCTTAGTTACCCCATTTGAGCCTAATTGATTTATCCTTCTCCTTTGATTGCCAAATATATTTAACCTAGCCTAATAAGAAACACCATGATCAACCTTCATTGCATAAGCATAGGCATGAAATTGTTTTAGAAAATATAATGAGCCATGTTTGAATTTTTGTATTAGTGAAGCATGAAAGAAAAAAATAGAAAGGAAAAAAATGAATTGAAAAAAAAGAAAAAAATTAAAAAAAAAAAGAAAAGAAATAAAAATAAACACACAAAAGTGTGTAAATGAATAAAATGGCATGAAAAAGAAAATGTCATAAAAAGACATTTATAGAAAAGGGTATGTGCTTCAAACTTGTAGTGAAAAGCTCAATAAAATATCTGGAACAATAAAAAGTGTCTATGGGTGAATTAGCTAGAATATATCCTTTATCCTATCTTTACCCTCGCCTTACATTACAAGCATGATAAAGTCCTACATGATCTTTGATGAGGTGTTGGTCTACAGTAGTGGAGAGAAAGATGAAAAGCAAACATGTGAGAATCTAGCATTATTTCGTAGTTTGCATTAGCATAAACTTATATGGATTGCATTCAATAATTTGTACTCTAGAAATCCATTCAAAGCATTAAGATTTATGATTGAGTCAAAGCATGAATTCAAATTATGTTTGTATCTACCTTGGATTGAGATATTGAGATGACTTTAGAGGAAAATTAAGGTAATCATCATTTGAGTACATTCATCTTAATTCGTGCAGCATTTTATTTCATTTCATTAATTTGGTTTTGTTTCTCTTTTTTATTAGGATTTGCTTGAGGACTAGCAAAGTCTTAAGTGTAGGGATGTGATAACTTTATTAAATAGAGTTATTTAGTCTCATTATTCATATTAAGTTAGCTAAGTCTTAGAGCTTTTTATTTGAATTTTATTTATAGTACTTTACTATGTTTAAGTTTGATTTATTTTTAGTAGTTTTTAATTTAGTATTATGTACTTTCTTTATATTTTAATTACTTGGTTGTTTAAATACTTTTCGTATTTTTGTAGGTCAAAAACCCAAAAGAGTTTCCAAAAGTGCAACAACTTAATTAAGAAGTAAAGTGGACTCAAGCAAACAAAGTGATAAAGTTTGGCAATTTCCAAAAATAATATGTTCAAGCTACTTAAAGATCAAGTTTTTACCTTTAGGGTTTTGCTTATAAATAGATTTTTCGGATTAGACTTACGACTATCCCAAATATTCTATAATTTTATTTTCCTTTACTCTTCAAAAAAAAAAAAGAGAAGCCACTATAATATTGAAGAAGCTAGGGAGATTTTGAAAAAGCTTGAAGATCAAAGATCTGGCCAATCTTAATTTTCTATTTCTTTTTACTCTTTTTATCTTTCTTATACTATTTATGATCATGAAATTCCTTGGTTTTATATTTATTATGAACTAGATTTATTTTTTTAGGGTTGCAATAGAACTGAACATGTAATTTGAATTATTTTATTTTTCTTTTCTTGATTTAATGATATTTAAGTTGTTCGTTCAATCTCATTTTCAATGTTTCTAATACTTGATCACCAATTGGATTGATTTGGTAACCTTAATTGAACTTGGAAAAGTGAATTTTGTGTTTAGACCTAGATTGAATGATGTATATTTCATACTCATTTATTAGGATGAATCGATCTGCATGTTAGATAGGAATATTCATGCATGCTATTTGTAACCATATTAGAATCTAAGCTTAATGTGTTTCTTTTAATTCAATGTGCATATGAATATAGTAAATTAGTTAAGAAAGATTTTTATAGATCATCGAAAGATACTTATAAATAAATTAGAACTCTAAGTTAATAACCCATTATCATTAGTCAAGTTAAGAAAGTAGGATTTTATTCAATTAAAGTGTTAAGGAAAATTGTAATTTTAGGCTTCCATTATTTGCTTTATTATTATTATTATTATTATTATTATTATTATTATGTTTCATTTCAATTTATAATCATTTGTTTGAATAAAATTAAGTTGTTTTAGTTTTAGTACTTAAAAAATTTAATATTAATTCCTCGTCAGATTGACACTCTACTTTTTCACTATATTACTTGTTGTGATACCTGCACTTTCATAGTTTTACTTAGTAAAGTGATTATCTGATCGACTAATTCATTCCAATTTGAGTTAAAACTTTTGGAGCGAGAACTTAAGTAAGAAAAGCAACAATGATGAAAGAAATTATCTGGCCTTAAGAGGTGACCAGTCAGTTAAAACATGATAGGCTGATTCAAGAGGTGAATAAAGAAAGTATACAAAAGGAATTGGATGTGACCATGAATGATCGCAAGGTTTTATATAAAGAGAACCTACAACTCAAAAAATAGCTAAAGTAACTTAGAGTTTATAAACATTTAAGGAGTAGAAAGACTAGACAGTAAAGTTAGGACAAAACTAAACTGTTAAAACGGTAAGGCAAAGAAATATAAAGACAATTTTGTCAAACCCTCATCTTAGCTATTATTAAGTCATTAGAAGAATGATCATTTGAGTATGTAACTACAGCTCCAAAAACAAAAAACAGTTAGAGAGAAAGCTATTATGGGCTAGGGTCAAAGAGCTAGGATAGTTATTGCAAAGCCATCAAGATCATATAAATGTTCTAATACGATCATTGGCAAAAACAAAAGTTTAAAAAAAGAAAGAAGTTTACAATATGCAAAGCATTATAGATACCTTATTTTTTCTAGCCTTTTAATTAAGTTTTTCCTGGTTTAAGGGTTAGTTAGTATTTTCAAGGTCTAAATCATCTCGGATGGGTAATTGGTGATAGAAGGTTTAATATAGGTTTTGGAATCATTCTATGACATAATTTGATGAAAAAATGTATTTAAGCTAAATTGTCTAATTTACGGGGTAAATGTCAAATTTGAAAACTGAGACTTGGATCTCGAAAATCCTAGTATGACAAAACTTGACTAGTTATGTCTTTTGATATGATGAAAAAAATGACTTCCTTTAGAAGTCAAAATCAAAGGTCAATAAAAGATAACAAGTCAACTTTATTGCTTAGAGTTTGAATTTTAAATTTAAAGAGTTTTGGAACTTAGTTTCAAATTAGTTGTACTAAAATGAAATTGAGTATGGACTTTAGGTCAATAAAATACAATCAAGGATGGGTTATGAAAACACTTTAGAAATTAAGGTGCTAGGAATTTTTTTTGAGCTTAATCTGATAAGTCCAAGATAGAAAATTTTGAAATTTTCAAAGAAAGACCAATAGGGATTTTTTTTTTTGCTATGGAAAGTATGTAACATGATCAATTGAATGCAATAAAATTTTGTACAAGGTTAGGCATAATAATAGGGCTTGTCCAAATTTAAGCATTTACTTAATGCAAAAAATTAGCTCATTAATCAAGGGCATAATTGTCATTTCCATTATTAGTTTTATTAGCTTTGAATTCTTCTTAGCTTTGTTATAAGAAGAACTTAAGTTTAATTAATTTGTAATTAAATATTTTTAAAATGTTACTTTCAAGTTAGTTTTCTTCTTTAATTTGTTTAAGACTTTATATTTTTTAAAAGAAAGATGCTTCAAATGTATATTGATCTTCAAAGTATGTTTGAGACTTGCTTTGGTAAGTTTCAAAGAAAAAAAATAAGTTTTTAGAGTGTTCTTGATGTATGCACTGATCTAATGTATGTGAGTATTGGTACCAAGTTTAAAACTGTAAAAGTATCTAAAAATCCTTTTATGTATTGATGCAAAAGCTTAGAATATTAATACATACTATGCAAGTATTGATACAAGTGTTTGGCATTAGCTAATGTTGTGTGAAACCCTTTTCTGTATCGATACAAACCATTCTTGTACTAATACAACGAGCTCAGTATCGATACAAATGTTCTTTATATCAACACCAGCCATGAAAAGTTACAGGTATCGATATCAACAAACCTGTATCAATACCATAAGCAAAAATTCACATCCTGTATCAATACCACACATCTTGATTTGAGACTAGAAGAGTGCATCTTTATGGTTGCTTGAATTTAAGCTCCAACTGATATTTCACTTAGTCAAACAACACCAAAAGCCATTTTAAAGATTAAGGCTATAATAAGCCTCTCTAACACTTCCATAAGCAGACATAAGCATATAGTGACATTGTTCATCTATACGAGTTTCAAACTAGTTCTTTCATTGCATAGGATCAATTCTTCCTATCATTCATTGCATTCTTTACATTGTATCATTTTAAACATTTTGCCTAGAGCTTAAACCTATAAAAAACAACCCTCTAGAGGTCTTTTTCATTTACACTTATAAACCTTTGTATAAAGGTGAGGTTATTATCTTAGACATCAAAAGGTAGAAAGCTTACTATCTGTTCCTAAAAAGATAGAGAGATTGCTATCTTGTACTTAAAAGATAGAGAGGTTCGTATCTTTGCCTTGAAAGATAAAATGGTTGTTATCTTAACCTTGAAAGATAGAAAAGATGCTATCTTAGTCTTGAAAGATAAAAAGGTTAATATCTAAACCTTAAAAAGATAGAGAGGTTTCTACTTAGCCTTCGAATGAATAAAAGAGGTTCTATCTTAGCCTTGAAAAGATAGAGAGGTTATTACTTAGCCTTACAAGTAGAAAGTTCTATCTGAGCTATAAAACATAGGGACAAGGTTACTACTTAGCCTTTGAAAATAAAGGGTTCTATTTTAGCTAAAAGATAGGGAAAAGGTTACTACTTATCCTTTGAAAGTAATGGGTTTTATCTAAACCATAAAAGATAGAGGGTTTTATTTCATCCATTAAAGATAGGGAATCATAAAGGTTATACCTTATCCTTGAAAGGTAAATGGTTCAAGTTAATGAATAGGAAACTCTTCAACAATTGAGGTCGAACCTTTATAAATCATTGTGTTTGCTTTTTTGTCCCTTACTTATCTATTTTGTTTATTTAAATAGCTTGTAACTCTATAGTATTCACTAGTAAGATTTCTTAAATCACATATTTTAATCTAGAAAAAGTTTTGAGAAATCAATTCACCCTCTCTTGATTTCCATCACTGCATGCATGGTCTAACAATTGGTATCAAAGCTTATGTCTAATTTTTGAAGGTTTAAACAAGCAAATGGCTATTGGTGGAATTTCAACATAAGGCTTGAAAGACACTCTATCGTGATACTTTTTCTCTTTAATAGAGAAAATGCATAAGGAGATAGGCTATCAAGTAATGATAATCATGTGTGGAAAATAATTGTGAATGGTTCAACCATCCTTGTGAATATGGTCAGAGATAAACAACACTAAAAAATTTTAAAAATTTGAGGACAATTAATAATTGTCTTCAAAAGATGAAAAATCATCATTAAAAATTTTAAGGATAAAAAATTGTCCCTAACAGTCATACTCTAAAACTATGTCTCTGAGAAGTTTTGAGAATAACATTTATTCCCAACATTGTTAAATTAGGGTCAATATTATCCCTAATACAACTAAAATCAAGGTAGAGATTATGTTTCTTTTGATCGTCCCCTTATCCTTAAAAATCTCTTATTTTATAATGCAAGTCCCAAATTAAAAAAATGAATGAAATGAAAGAGATATTAAAATGGCTCAAATCTATGCCAAGGCTCTACATTCTCTTTTATGAATTAAGGCTAAATAAATATAATAGAGTGTCCTATGTGAAAGTGCCAAAGAAATATAGGACAAGTTAGCTTCCACACATGAAAGGAGTAATCAAGTCAATGAGTCCAAGATAAGTGTGCTCACCATTGATTATAAGATATTCAAGATGAAATTGGAAGAGGGTATCAAGGAAATGTAGAGATTTATAAACATTATCAATGACTTGAAAGCTTTTAGGAGAACATATATCAGCTAGCTGGTAGTCAAGAAAATGCTTAATAGCCTTCCTGAGTCATTGGAAGCTAAGGTGATTATGATCGAGGAATCATAGGACCTCAACCTCCTTGCCTTAGATGAACTTATTGGATCACTCCTACAAAATGAAGATGAATCATGGAAAGGTGTAATCAAGGAAAGTTGGAGTTACATTGAGGGCTTACATGAGAGAAAAAGATGATGATGAATATGGCAAAGATGAGAGATAAATGTTTTTGCTAGAAAATTCAAAAGGTTCATTAAGATGAACGAGGGAAAATTATTTTAAAGGAGCAAAGTTGAAAAGGTAATATGCCACGATTGCAACAAAATGAGCCATGTCAAATACGATTACCTTTTATTAAAAAAAAAGATGAAGAAGAAGAAGAAAGCATTTGTAGCCACTTTGGGTGATAACTATATTTTCAATGATAAAGAGTTTGATAACAAAGACTCAGATGACAAAATGTCCAACCTTTGCTTCATTGCTAATGATGAGCTCGAGGTAACCTAAAATCTTTAAATTTTAATTCTTATTCATTTGATAAATTACAAGGTGCATTTGATATCCTTGTAATTAAATTTGAGAAAATAAATTCAAAATATAGAAAAATAATTTGGAAATTAAAAATTGAAAATAATTTTATTGTTGAAATCGATAATTGAATTTGAAAATGAAAATAAGGATTTAAAAAAGATTTTCATAATTCCAAGTCAATAATTGAAATTTTGGAAGAAATCAATTTTGATTTGAAAAAGAAAAATTGAAAACTCGGAATAATAAGAGAAAATTATTTTAGAAAAATATTTTCAGATAAGTATGAATAAGTGCACAAATTGTAATTTTTATGGTCATAATATACATACTTGTCCTAACAAGAAAAGGACTCAATCTAAAATTAAGCAACTATGGGTTTCTAAGGGATCAAGGGACTTTGTAACTAACCTTCAAGGACCCAAGTCTCCTCATGCACCAGAAACCAAGTGAAAGTCTCTTGTAGGTATATTGAAGCAATGAGAAGCAAAGCAATATAAATGGATGCTCCAAACATATAACGAAGTATGACTGGTAACTTTTAAGTATTAAGTTTGGTTTATCATATGTTCTTACCTATTCATGTTGTATATATATGTGTTTGTTTATATGTTTATTTATATATAAAATGTTTTATTGAAAAATGATTTTTATATTTTGATGCAAAATGATTTAAATGAAAACATATATCTAGCATCATGAACATATCTGAGCTTGATTAAATTTGCATTTTAAAATTCTGTGCTTAATTGTGTTATATTTTTATGATTTGTGAAATAATGTTATGAAGCATGAACTCAAGCATGAATTATGGCATGAGCTGTCCATAAAACCTTTAGTTGAATAAATTCATGTTTCTAAGTATTTAGCAAGCTTTATTGGATGAGTGAATTGTATGCCTATCTTTACAAAGAGCGTATAAAGGTTGGATACATAATTTTATGCCATAAAACATGTTTTTAGCAAGTTCTTTAAACTCTTTGATGCTTTATGTTTAACTTCACCCTTATGAGGCTTAAGATGATTTCATCATGCTATGTACTCATATTTTACTACTTAAATAAGTTTGTAGTACAATAAACATGTTTATAAACTTATGCATATGTAGTTTGAATGAAAAATGTCATCTTTCAATGTTTAAGATTACATATTTCTTGAACCTAATTTGTTTATATGACCAAATATGCAAGATCATTCAAACTTTATTTTAAAAGTTATTTTAATTCAAACTTTTAGACATTCATATGAGTTTCAATTGTTTAGAATTAAAGGTTTAAATTAAAACTTCATATCATGGGTTTTGGATGTATGTTTTTCTAAGTATCTTTTGAGAAATTCAAGAGCAATATCCATGAACTTTGTATTGATACCATTAACAAAACCAAGAGAACTTAGAAAAATAAAGTCTATGTCAAATATAGACTCCCTATATATCGATAAAGTGCAGCAAGTATCGATATTGAAACCCTTTCGTATCGATACAAATAGGTCATTTTGGCTAGTTTGAACAGTTTTTGGTCCAAAAAGGCTTGATTGATATTTTTAATGGGTTTTCACTTAGTATGCTTCATTTTTATGACTTTTAAACTTTGGTAAACATCACTTCATTACTCATCCATGCTTGAACACCTTATTTGATAAATTGATTAATGTTTCACAAATCAAATGCATGACTTATTATATGATTAACTGTTCATATTACCTTATGATGTTTATATATTCAAAACAGTATTTATGCTTATTTTGAATTTTTTTTCTTTGCAAAATTACAATTGATACCATTTATACTCTATTATCAATTGGTTTCTAAACGTTTTGTTAAATTAACAATTGATATTAGTTTAATGAAAGTCTTATTTACCAAACAATTGGTATCATTTATTTTTCTTTCAAAATTAATGTTTATTGAAAAATTCTTTTCAAATGTTTTTACATGTATATATATACATTATCCTTGATATCCAGGCACTGCTAATGCTCATATCTTGCTGACATTTCTTATCTAAGTCTATGCAAGGTTTCATAGAGATAAAATCAAAAGCTATTCTCTAAAAAATAAACACTTGCATAACAATATAAGATGCAAACAAGCTTGCAACCTCATTAAATCAAGCCTAAATCATCTAAAAAGTGCTCAAAACTTAGATTCATGACTCAAAGTAAAAATAAACATATCAACCAAGCTTGGTAAGGTTGATTTAATTAAACTTACTCAAGCATTCATTACATACATGTATGTCCTCATAATTAAAAATTGGTACCTATGTATGTTTGAATTGTTTGTTTTACATAAATCTTTGAACATGACCTTGAGTTAAACATTCTTAATATCTCTTTTTATAACAATCAATTTTAACAATTGGTGTCCTATGCCTTGACTCTTAATTTAAAATGCTTATGATTAATTCCTATACATGTTCATAATTAAAATAAACCATCTTTTACCATAATTGAAATATACCTCTTGGCGATTACATGCTAAAGTTGCATACAGAGATTTTTTGCAAAAACACGTGGTATATTCTCTTATAAAAATGAATAGCTTGATGGTTTATATCTAAACTTACTTACATGATTATATTGGAAATTTCTTGTATGACTAGATGATTTTTTTTGACCTATGAAAGTTTGCTATGACTTTCTTGAAAATTTTTTAACTTTCCATATGGTTACTTGAGTGATTATGAGTAATATGCATATGTACTAAAAATTCAACATTATATATTCATTATGCATGTAGACAACAATTGGAATTTAGTTTTAATAACAATTGGTATGTCCTCTATAATCATAATCTTATTAGTGCTTAAAAATTCTACAAATGAATACATGAAATTCAAACTACACATGAACTTCATTCCCGTATTTTTCTTAACAATTGGTGAACGTGTTTTGAACTGCTTAATAACTTCATATGTGTTGTAGAACTCTTGCTTGACTTAGTACCCCTAGCTTTAGCTTTAAATTAATCTATTTTTTTGAAAAATGATAGAATTTTCATTTGCTTATTCTAATTGAATATCTATATGAAAGAAAATAAGAGGGAGAATTATTTCATATGTGTTCATATTGATCACATCTCATGCATATGAAATGATCTATGTTGGTTTCTAGTGTAATGGCCTAATGCGACATAGTCTACCACTACCAAGCTTTAGAAAAAGTGTTTTAAAATGTTTTCATATCTTAAAACTATGCTTTCATTAAGGGGGAGTTTTTTGTTGAAAATTTTTAAATGTTTAAGGGGGAGTTTGTACAAACAAATTCACCTTAAGTTATATTAAAAAAGGGATATTGTTAGTTTTATTAGCTTTGAATTAATCTCGATTTTGATATAACAAAAACTTAAATTTAGTTACTTATCATTAAATGTTTGTAAGAAATTACTTTCTAGTTGTCTTCTGTAATCTATTTAAGACTTCATATTTTTTAAAAGAAAGATATTTCAAATGTATATTAATCTTTAAAATATTTTGAGATTTGTTTCGACAAGTTTTGGAGCAAGAAAAATAAGTTTTTAGAGTGTTTTGTATGTATGTATCAATCTATTATATGCTAGTATCAATATCAAGCTTTAAACCCCCAAAAGTATTGATAAAATCCTTCAAGTATTGGTACAAAACGCTAGAGTCTTGATATACACTATGCAAGTATCAATACAAGTGTTAGAAATAGCTAAGGTTGCATGAAACCCTATTTGTATTGATACAAGCCATTCCTATATCGATACAGCAAGCTAAGTATAGATACAAATGCTTTTTATATTGATACTAGCCATGCAAAAGTTACTAGGTCTTGATACCAGCAAATATGTATCGATACTTGACTCGAAGCTGAAGTTCAATGGTAATATGAATTTTTGTAGCTCTAATAGGTATTTCACTTAGTCAACCAACATCAATGGCCATATTGATGATCAAGGCTATAAGTAAGCCTCTTCAACACCTCCATAAGTATAGAATCATGTAGATAATGAGCACAAAGCAACATCATTCATCTCTACAAGTTTTAAAGTAGCTCTTTCATCGTATATGATCAACTCTTCATGTCATTTATCATATTCTTTATATTGTATCATTGTAAACATCCTGCTTAATGTTCAAACCTTTAAACACCAACCTTTTAGAGGTTTTATTCATTTAAACCTACAAACTTTTCTATAAAGAAGTGGTTACTACCTTAGCGATCAAAAGGTAGAGAAGTTACTATCATATGCTAGAAAGATAGAAATATGGGTATCTTGTCCTTAAAATATGCAAAGTTTCTGTCTTAGCCTTGAAAGATAAAAGGCTGCTATCTTAGCCTCAAAAAATAGAGAGGTTGCTACCTTAGCCTCAAAAAGTAGAGAGGTTGCTATCTTAGCCTTAAAAAATAAAAAGGCTGTTATCTAAGCCTTGAAAAATAGAATAGTTATTATCTAAGCCTTAAAAGGATAAAGAAGTTTCTACTCAACCTTTAAAAATAAGGCAAAAGGTTTTATCTTTGCCTTGAAAAGATAGAGATGTCACTACTTAACCTTTGAAGGTAGAAGGTTCTATCTCGGCTATAAAAAATAAGGAAAAGGTTACTACTTAGCTTTTAAAAATAGAGGGTTCTATCTAAGCCATAAAAGATAAAATATTCTATCTCATTTATAAAAGATAAGGAATTGTAAACGTTATACCTCATCTTTGAAAGGTAAACAATTCAAGTTAGTGAATATGGAACTTCTAGGTAAGTAAGTCTAACGGAGAAGACATAAGCAAGTGAGGCTAAATAAATCATTATGTTTGCTTCTCTATTCCTTGCTTATTTACTTTGTGTATCTCACTAGCTTGCAACTCTGTAGCATTCACTACTAAGATTTCTCAAATCATATATTTAAAGTTTTACTTTCAAAAAAGTTTTTGAAAAATCAATTCACCCATTCTTGATTTTCATCAACATATTTAAGCTTTAATATCTACTAAGTTAGTAAAAGGAGTTTAAGAGGTTAGTAGTTGGGAGATTTGAGGTTAGCCCATCAAAATACAACCTATATCTAGACGTGGTGGCTATTCACTTTTCAATCATTCACCTAATCACTTATAAAAGAAAAAATATCTAGAAAATTTTCTTAAATTTTCATCATTCTTGAGAAAAGAAGCTTGATTTTTTCTTGCTATTCTTTTTATTTAGCTTAGTTACATGAATATATGCTTGAATTTGAATGATTTTGCTTGAGGATGGTTCAACCATAATGCTTTCTTAATCTCTATGGTTTAGCTTTGCTAGTTCTTGATGTAATGATGTTGTGATCATGGCTTAGTTAAGTTTTAACTTGATTTTGAATAGATTAAAGCATGATTTGATGATTGTTTTCTAAGATTAAACTTGAACTTGTTATTCATGAAAGTTTAAACGTTTGAACATGGCTTAGATCTGTATTTAGCCGCTTGGATTTTGCAAGGTTTTGATGATTTGAGATACATTAAGCTAGGATCTATGCATGTAGAGATGAAATCATGTGATTTAATTGTGGTTAAGCTTAAATTAGGTTTGGCCAACCAGGAATGCATGATCTAAAGTTAACCTATATGGAATTAGCTTAGAGCTTGATTTCAATTAGTTAATGATAATGATATGGTATGACTTTGATGTTTCAAAGGTTGGTCTCACTTAGGTGAGCTAAAATTTACATTTAAGTTGATTAAATTTATCGTCCACATGCTAGATCCAAGCTTTGAATGATAAAGATCATGATATTGTATACTAGACATGTGACTGAGTTGAAATTAAGCTTCATTTAGCATGCTTTGGTTGAGAAATGTTGAGAATTTGAAGAGAATGGTTGCTAAATGAACATGTTTTTGGTTGCTAGGTTCGACTTAATCATTTTTATTCTTGATTGATCTTCTTCTATCAATTTGTTTTGTGTTTGTATTGATTAGTTTACTAGGTGTTTGTGGAATTGCTTGCGCAGTGTAATTAAACATTGTTTTTTGTAAAAAAAAACCTTTAAACCTAAAGCTTTAGCTCATGCAATCAATGATTGAGTTGAGGCTTAGTTTTACTAAATAAAGTTTTTTCAAAACAACTTGGACATATTGAATAAAATGCTTGAATTTTGAGCTTATTTGGAGCAAAAAAAATTTTCTAAGTGTTTTTAATTAGTGTTTGTAGCTTAAACTTATGGAGCATTGATGAAGGTTATTAGGATAGTCTCTATGTATTTAATATTGATGTTTATTGTCCATTTGCTTGCTGTTGTAGCACTTAACTAAGTGGCATTGGTGTGCCCCTCATTTACTTAGATTAGGTACGTATAGAGAAAAGCAATAATAGCGAGCCATTCACGTGACTCAACCATTATTGAAGTCAAGATATCTTGAGGTTGAGATAGAGTTTTAGTGTATTTTTTTTCCTTTTTAGTCTCTTTTATGTGGAAAAAATGTCAAATGCTCAGTCAATGGATAATCAAATGTTTAGAAGCTAGTTTGAAAAATTCACGTGTTCGAGCGAATGTGCTGTTTTTGAGTCACTATATTTTTCCAACATAGTAATTTTGACAAGGAATATTTCTGTCTATGTTTTTGGTGGTATTAATTTTTTTTAGTATTTTTAATAGAATCCTTATTGAAAGAGCCTTGAAATAAGCTTTTGAAATGTCCAGTTCAATGGTCAAATAAGCTCAGAAGATATTTCATAACATGAGCTGTTTGGATGGCTTTGTTTCAGATCTTGGACATTAAAGTGAGCTGTTTTTAGTAGGGATAACCATTTTCTTGATTTTCTTAGATTTTTCAGTCGTATGGCTTGTGCAATAGAAGTTCCATATGAACCAAAAATAAAATCCATAAGGTAAGCTATTTGGACGTGCAATGCAATGTAGTAACATCTATTTAAAAAATTTATTTGATGCCCCAAATCATTTTTTTTAATTTTTTAGCATTTTTAGTTTTAATTATATTGGTCAATTTAGTTTGCAATTTTTAGTGGTCATAACAGTCTAAAATAAATCCAATAAGACCTAAACATCAAAGTTGTTAAGTGTTTTCGAGTTTCTCTAAGTTTTTGTATTAACTATTTCAAGGCATTCAGATGCCTCGAAATTGATTATGGAAGTGTTATTTTGAGAGTCTATAAAATAAGGAAGGTTAAATATTATGTTCCTAGTGGCTCTCTTCAAGGCTCTTAAGTTAAAAAAAACTTAATAAAAAAATTAATTCTTAGCCTTGTTTTTGAAGCTCCACTTTCTTTAATATATTCATTTTTTCCTATTTCATAATATCTTTTGAATAGAGTCCAATTTTAAAAAGTAATTTTGATTTGTTGCCAAATTTGCACATATTTTTGGGTCAATACACTTTTATGACATTTTCCTTTTCACGAAACTTTTTGCTTCGAATCATGGTATGTATTCAAGCTAATCCTAGACCAATATTTGGTTGCTTTCATAGGTACCCAATATGAGTCTCAGGATACATTTTTATTCTTTATTGATATATTTTGCTCTCATGAATAAAAGAGGGATTATTGTTGAATATTGAATAACTGAAATCAAGAAAGAGCAAATTTAGAAACTTGTGACTAGTTGGTACCAATTTATAAGCACCACAAGAGGGACTGATCCTTTCTTGCAATGTAACAACTCATAAACCCAATTTTATATATCTCTAGGTTATGCATGTTGTAAATTCATTCCTTTTAAGTTTTGTGGCTCTTAAGTGAATGACTTTAATAAGTGTTCGATCATACCTATCTTCAAAAGATCGAAGGTGACTCCTCAACCAACCTTCTCATATTTTGATACAAAAGGCTCGGATGAGCAATGAGTTCCAATGGCTGGGCCTCTACAATGATTAAACCATTGTCTGCTCTAATATGTTAGAATTTGTATCTTAATATGTTATGACAAGCATATGTCATTTGAGATGGTGAGGTGCATCAATTTTATCTTGGATCATATTCGTGTTACCATTGATGGAGTAAACGTTATGTATAAAAAGCCCAAGTTTTGAGGCATTTTTTTATCCTAATTGATAAACAAAGAAAGACAAGTTGTAATTTCTCATTTTTTTTGGGTAAGTGCTTTCTTGATTTTCTAATAAAATAATGTAGTCAGGACAATGCAGTCAAGTTAGGTTTTTCTTCAGTTAGTTCTTTTTAATGTAATCAATACACTTAAGTAATGAAAAACTGCTCTGTTGATGTTATCCTGGAATAGTCTTAAACATGCAGGCATTTACATAATCCTTCATTCAATTCATTTAATTCATTCCTTTTTAATTTATTTATTCACTCATCCATTATAAAGCAATAATAACATAATGACATGGAATTCCAATCTAAAACTACATCAATGCGAGAAATTGCACATATAAGAAAGAACATAAAACAACCCGCCCAACACCAGTATAATACTTATCCTTGAAAGCAGGGAAAATGATCATCAGGCTAGAATAAAAATGTTAAGGAAACCTATGAACAAATGATTTGTAGATAAGAGGAAACACAAGCTAGATGGCTAAGCTCATGGAAATAATGACTACCCTTACCAAAAGGAAAGAGCATGCTAAAGGGTCAAATGTTAATCAAAGGTTTAAAATCATAGACAACACAAAAGCTATCTTTGTTAATCAGATACACCATACCTCAAATTATGCACCGACTAGAGGTACTACCAGTGGGGCAACTTGGATCATGTTATTTTGATCTAGCACAAATGATGCAACAAGTAGCAAGAGAGATGGGTCTAGTCTTATATTTGAATCTAATACTGAAAAGGCAATAGGTAGCAAACAAAGATAGGGCAAAAACTAATGTGGCCCTAAATGATTACTATGTCAAGAATAGATGATCCTAATAAAGTAGAAAATTAAGAATAGAGATGATCTAAAGTCAAAGAAAAAGCAGTGCCAGTTACAATTAATAGAAAAAAGGCTGAGAGCAATTGAAAGAACTAATAGGTCTAGAGTCATGGACATCAAGGAATTAGGCTTGTTGTCCAACTTAATTATCCTCCCAAGTTGAAAGTGCCAAACTTAATTATCCTCTCCATCAACTCACCTTAAGATATATTGTTGGAGGATGGCCAGATATAAAGATAACAAAAAGCTTTTGATTCATTGTTTTTAGAGAAACTTAACTTGGACATTCACTTGTTAGTATATTAAGCTAGATAGGACTAAGATCCAAACATGGTCAGATATGGCCCAAGCTTTTTTAGATCCATATAAACATGTGATGGGTTTGACAATAGATAGTTTATCAATCAAAAACATGAAAAAAGAACCTGCTAAGAGGTTTAAACAGTATGCCTGAAGATCAAAAGATAAGGCTGCTCAAATACAACCCACTTTAACTGGGAAAGAAATGATTGTATCCTTCATACACTCTGTGTTCTAATGAGAAAATGGTCGGTAATACTACCAAGAACTTCATTGATATCATCATATCTGGCAAGATTATTGAAAACATGATAAAGAGTGGAAAGATGTTGGAAGAAAAGTCATCCATAGTGGTAACATGCCAAATATGAATCCGATGTGAAAAACTTAAACAAATAAATTTTATTTTCTCATATTGGGACTGGGCATAATTATTGGATGAATTGTACATCCAACTTAGCCTAAAATGGTCATTATAAAGTGACCAAATAACTAGTGTTGTCACCAATCTAGTTTTTGCTAGGTGAGATTAGTCACTTACCAAGCGTATATTTTAAGGGTTATAAAACCCTCCAAAAAAAAGCTTCAAGGTGTATGTTTATACTTAAGTTTATGTGAAAGGGTACGGGAGTCAATTACAATTACAAGTAAGGATTAATCCTTCGTATGATGCCCGAAAATCAATACCTCTTAATTATGTGTTAACTAAAGTCTTGATTATGATCGATTTTAATTTTTTTAATATTTAATTATAATTTCCTATTTTTGAAATTATTTATAATTTATATTATTTTCCATCTTAAGTAAATCAGATTTTTATATTTTTGAAAATTAAAACATTTTTCATACTCTGTTGGAAACCCTAGAGGAATACGAAAGTTTTATTTTAAGGAAAATTTAAAATTTTAATTTGCTTGTTTAAAGAGGGTATTCCTTTGTATAAACTAATTGATAAGGTGACATCTATATACTAGAGTTCACACCTAAAAATCATGAGTAAGGATTGATCTAGAGTTTATGTGAAAAGGTTCAAGAATCGGTTACAAACACAAGGATTGATCCTTCTTATGATCCGAAAATCAGTATCGCTTAATTATGTGTTAACTAAAGTCTTGATTATGATTGATTTTAATTTTTTTAGTATTTAATTATAATTCCCCATTTTTGAAATTAGTTATAATTTATATTATTTTCCATTTTAAGCAAATCAGATTTTTATATTTTTTTGAAAATGAAAACATCTTTTGCACTCTTTTTTGAAAACCCTAGTGGAATGCGAAAGTTTTATTCTTGGAAAAATTTAAAATTTGAATTTTCTTGTTTAAAAAGGGTATTCCTTTGTATAAACTAATAGATAAAGTGGCATCCATATAGTAAAAGGACACCTATGGACTATTTTAACATGGAGATATTGCCTCAAATTTTTGAAAAATATTATATTATAAATAAGATATAAACATAAAAAATTTAAAGCATAACATCATGAAAATGAATCCAAAGTACATGCATGAAATTGCAAAATGATCCTTTCATAATGGAAAATAATCTAAATGGACCTTAACATTTATAAAATAGCATAAAAATCCCCAGATCATGGAAAATGATCTAAATGACATTAAAATACGTTGGATGACATGAAAGTCCCTAAGTCATGAAAAATTACCTAAATGATCCCAATATACTTAAAAAATACATAAAAATCCCTAAAACATGACAAAATACTAAAATTACCCTAAAATGCATGAAATTGTATAAATGGTCCTAAATCATGGCAAATGATTAAGATGATGAGAACATTCCTGAAATTACGTAATACTCCCTTAATCATGGAAAATGACTAAAATAATGTAAACGTGCCTAAAATTACATAATACCCCTTAAATCATGGAAAATGAATAAAATGATTCTAGAATGCATGAAATTACTTAATAACTTCTAAATCATAAAAAAAGACTTGAAAATATCCATATGCATGCAATGACATAGTAATCTTTAATATGCATGAAAAATTATAGAAAAATTACAAATGGTCAATTATGGTTTTTAACATCACAAATGCATCGATAAACATTTTTCTCAACAAACATACAAGAATTGCATCATCTATAATTTTATGCACAAAACACCTCATCAACATAAAAATACACAGATTTAACATCATGTGTGGTGGTATGGCCATAATCACAATATCTTTATGAAAAATGCATGAACAAAATAATCACCATCATAATGCATGAAAATGTTATAGAATGCCTGTCATATATGATTTTAAACATAAAATAGCCCATCAACATGAACATATATAAGTACACTAACATGCATGATAATGTTGTCCTAATCATAGTATATTCATGAAAAATGCATAGACATATGAATCATGATTGTGATGCATGAAAATATCCTAAAATGTATGAATCACACAAAACATGAAAAATACATGGCATGAGATAACTAATAAAGGCAAGAACAATCAAAATAACATGGTAAGAATAACCATAAATTACGTAAACTTATTTTGTAAATCTATAAGAATAAGCTTTTCATGATAAATTGATTTTTAAGAACTTTTAACAAATCATAGCTCAAGAGTTGGCCATAAACATGGCTTTTAAACCTTTGGCTTAAATCATCACCTAAGCATGGCTTAGAATCCTCAAGCTCACACAAGATGAAGAGAAAAATGATCAAAAACAAAGTAGAAAACAAATAAATAAACTACCTTAGATCATACTTGAAGAAACTCTCTTTCTTTCCTTTATTTTTTTTCTCTTTTTTTTCTTTCCTGGTTTTTTCTTATTGAGAACCAGCTTCCTTCTCTATATTAGACATCTAAGGAGATTAAAAAGACTCCTTTGGCTAATTACTTCCTATCCCTATGCACTTCTACTAAAAAATTAACAATTGACCCAGGCTTGCTTGCAAGTAAACCATCTAACCCCTTAGGTCATCTAATCAAGGATTAAAACCCTTCTAGATAGGGCATGATTTTAACTGAGTTTAATGGCTAATCACAAATGCATGCCCTCAAAGAGAAGCACCCAATCAAAGTAACTATATCTTAGTTCCATGTAAAAAAAGGTTTTAGCTTTAATTCAAAATACCTTCCATTGGAATTCAGTTGGACTAGACTCAAAATAATCAAAAAATAACCAAACTAGATGCAATTTAGTTCCCATGCATGATTTTAGCATTAATCTCATCTATTCTAAGCTTATTTAAGCTTTAATGGCTTAATCTATATGGACGGTTTTTATGCCTATATTTTAATGTAAAAAATATTTGTTAGGGACCTCTTATATGGTTTTGAAGTGATCCAAGGCCATTGGGCAAGTGAAATGTGAGAAAACTTCAGTAAAAAAACTTGTTCATGATGAAAATTTTCATGCAACATTGATACATAAGTGTTTGTATCGATACTGAAGCTTCCCAAAACCAAAAAACCCAAAAAATCATAGCATTGTATTGATACAAAATGGTTTTGTATCAATACGACACATGTTCTAAGGCTAAAATGACCAAAACATGATGATGTATTAATACATTAATGAAATATATAGATACATCTTTGTGTATTTCATAAAAATGACATTTTTTACATTTTTTCTATATAGCCCCAAAGCATTTCAAACCTTCCCTCAAAAAAAACTATTACCTTCCCTAAAACATGCCATGGTGACACAACATCCAGTAGTCATCTTCCTGTTTTATTTTTATTATCTTATTTTATTACTTTCTAATTAAATCACGAAATGTTAAAAAATTAGTTAGCAAAGAGCAATACGTGCATTTCATCTAAAAGTCTCTGATTAGACATAATTTGTTTGAAAGTGATCTTGACAAAACTAGGTGTCTATATCCGCTACAAAGAATCTTATGTTAGTGGAGAAGAAAAAGGGGGAGACAAATCCAATCAGATACGACAACCCAACGCAAGAAAATACCAAACCATATCTTATGCCTAACCCTTACTATCTAACTATAATGTATTCCAATTCAAGCTCTTACCTTAATACTCAAACCTTATAACAGATGTGCTGATAGAGAATGACCCCTCATTCTCCCTTTCCCTTAATACAATCAAGAACACTTGAGATTCTCCCATTTGCCTATATTACTTAAAACACTCAAACTAACATCACCTAAAACAAGTAACAATACAAGAAGCCATAATTTGATCCAATCCTAGTGACTTAAAGTGTGCTATATCCTAAACTACTCTGGGGCTAACTAGTTACACTAGCCCATATTTTGCTTAAGAGGCTGCCATGTCCAAAATGGTTGAATTTCAATGCTTATTATGAATACCAATAGGATAATGAGGCATATCATAAAAATTACACTGTTTTAAAAAGAAAATTTAAGAATCTGATTGACACTACTATACTACAATTTAAGGCTAAGTAAAGCCCTAATATTGCTGTAAATCTATTACCTAATCATGCTGAATTAAGGGTTAACATGATATCCATCATGGAAAGTTATTTGGTAAAGACAAATGTCAAAACAATGAAAATTTCAATGGGTATAACCCAGCAAGCTTTGGTAAAAGCGAAGCTAATTATTAAAAAAAGGGAAACATAGAATAGGTCAGTGATTTTTGTAAGTTTTATGCCATTCATGGTCATACTCTTTAATGCAGCAAAGAATTTAAGGTTATAGTTTAGAAAATGATGAACGATGGTAAAATTGAGTTTTATAAGAAAGAAAGATACCTTGTTAGAGATACGATAAATATGATAGATGGGAAAGTAATGGATACTGCCTATGGATAGATAGGTTAATAGTTATCTATTGTGGTCAATTAACTTTTGATACAAATAACATGGAGTTGACACTTAAAGTAGTGATTGTGCTCCCACCATCAGTTTTATTCAAGGAAAACAAAGCCATCCAAGGAAAATATGAAGGTAGAGTGTTGATACCAAGGGAATTAAGTTAGTAAGTCATGGCAATAGATCTCACAAGAGTTACTCACCTTTCTTATAGTGGCAAATGCTATGCACCATTAGCACCGAAGTTCACAACATAAAAGAAAATTACTAGTCAAGTTATTTTCACTCTAAAACTAGTAATAGAGCAAACAACAACTATTAGAGAGGTGAAAAAGCATATAAGCAAGAAAGAGGCATTCAAATTCCTAAAGTTTATCAAGTATAATGAATATAATATTATGAAGTAAATGAACAAATAACCCATAAAGATTTTAGTTATATCTCTACTATATAGCTTTAAGCCCATGGAAATGCCTTCTTAGAGGTCTTAGTAAAGTTTACATCCCCAACAACATACCATTAGATAAGTTGGGTTAGTGAACCATATTAAAACTAATAATTATATCGCATAAATGATAAAATACCATTTAGAGGGAAAGAAACTAACAAGGCTCTTTATGGCACCAATATGTGTAAAGGTTATATCTTACCATAAGAGCTAATTGATAATGGCTCAGTATTAAATGTAATGCTGTTAGTCTTCCTAAACAAATGGAATACAAATGCATCACATACCAAGCATTACTACAATATGGCATATGAATTTGATGAGATCTACTAATAACTAACCAACAAAATTGTAATTCCATTGCAAATACGCACATATTCATATGAGATTAAGTTCCAAGTAATAAACACTACCCCTTCATAAAATTATCTAATAGGGAGGCCTATCATCATTGTATCACAAGCTAAATTTCATGATAGAAGATAAAATGGTTTATATTGGTCGGAAAGAAAACAATAGCTACTATGTTGATTGATTCCCATATATACAATAGATTGAAAAAGCTTTTGACTTTTTTTCATTCCTTTAAATTCACCAATGCTACACCACTAAGAGAAAGGTCACCGATTATTAAGTCTTAGCTACTGTATAATACCTGAATGAGTTTGAAGTTGATTATTGGTAAAAGTTATCATGCTAGAAAAGGTTTCACAAGGCATGGCAAGCACTTCAAAGGTCATTAACAGGATAGACAAATGAGGGGCTAGGCAAGCCTAATATGTAATCGAAAAGGAAGCAGGTTAAGAAAGTAAGAGAAAAGAAGATAGCCAGATTACGAGGGAAAAGCTACGATGGGATAAAATAATGTTCCTTACATTATTGGAAGTTTTCTATTCATAGGGCTCATAAATCCAAGTTTGGGCAAACTACCAAAGTCCATTAAGTTTTGGTTATTTTAAAAAAAAGCATTCGATAACATCTATGTTAGTGCCATTTGTGTGAGCTTAGGTGGCATAGAAGTAAATCATAAGATACGCCTATGTCCATTTAGCTTTGCTTTAAACAATTAGATTATGACTGAAATTCTTGCAATCTTCAAGTCATCTTCAAAGTAATGCTAAGAACTCACCTTAATTGCTTCTACTAAAGAGCATTTACGGATTATTTATAGGTGACACTTTTATCAATAACTATTAAATAAAATTATTAGTTATGATGCATTTTCACTATCTGTGTCTTAATTATTCTCTATAAATAACTATATTCTTTATTATTAGGATTCATTATCGATATCTTTCCTATATTTGTTTCTTTTTCTTAGCTTTTTCATATGTCTTGTTAGAAAAGATATGGATAATCTTGTTGACACTCAAGAAAACAATCTTGAAAAGCTAATTTAGGCTGGGGTGACATCAACACTAATAAAAATGCTGAAAAAATATCATGCCCTCAATTTGTTGAAACTGATTAAGTATAAAAAAAATTATCCATTATAAAGAACCAAATGAAATAATAAATATTGGAACAGAAAAGGATAGGAAAGAAATTAAGATTAGCACTTCAATATCTTTTTCTACCAGAAAAGAATAAATATTGCTCATCAAATAATGCCAAGTATGGTCCTATCAAGCCATGCTCAAGCTAGACATGGATACCATGGTCCATAAGCTGCCTCTGAAGTAGAAATGCAAACTAGTCCAATAGAAACTGAAAAGGATGAAATCAGAAAAGCTAATAAAAATTAAGAAGAAAGTAAAGAAGTAGTTTAAGGTAGTGTTCTTAGAAGTAGCAAAATACCTTGGACAGTTAGCTCGAAAAATAATTTCATATTTCCATACATTGACACCTTGGTAGACAACATAGCAACGAATTTTTTATTTTCCTTCATTGATAGAGTCTCAAGCTCTAACCAAACTATGATGGCACCTAAGGACATTGATAAAACCATATTTATGACCATATAGGAACATTCTACTATAAGGTAATGCCTTTTTGGTTGAAAAACGCCGAGGCAATATATTAGCAAGCCATAGTTAATTTGTTACATGATAGGATGCACAAAGAAATAGATGTATAAGTGGATAATATGATTACTAAGTCACCTAAGAAGAGTGAACATGTAACCAACCATCAAAAGCTCCTTACAAGGTTACAAAAGTTTTAACTCAAGCTTAACCTTGCTAAATATACTTTTGACATCACCTTGAGAAAGCTATTAGGATTTATTGTTAGCAAAAGAAGTATTAAAGTCAACCCTAATAAAATTAAAGCTAACTAAAATCTATCATTCCTTTACATTTGAAAGAAGTTGAAAGCTTTCTAGGAAGATTAAACAATATTGCTAGATTCATTTTCTAACTCAATGATAAATGTGATATGATATTTTGGCTCTTACAAAAGCAAAATCTAAAAAAATGGAACAAGGAATGTCAAAAAGCTTTTGAGAAGGTCAAAAACTATCTTTCAAACCCATCAATACTAGCAAGTTCGATCTCGAGAGCACCTTTAATCTTGTATCTATTAATTTTTAAAAAGTTCATGGGATGTAAGCTGGGTTAACACGATGAATCAGGTAGAAAAGAACATGCTATCTGTTATCTTAGCAAGAAATTCATAGAATGTGAGATTTGCACTCTAGCCTAAACCGCTTAGATGTTGAGACAATATATATTGCATCACACCTCAAATTTGATTGCAAAACTCGACCCTATCAAATATTCATGTGAAGCTCTTTCATTGTCGAGTTGGATTGCCAAATTGCAAGTTTTTCTTTTAGAATATGATTTAGCATATGTGAATCAGAAAGATTTATAAGACAACGCAATAGCCTATGATTATAAGTAGTTAGACTTTAACTTCTCAAATGAAGACCTAATGTGTATCTCACGAAAGAAAGAGACATATAGTCAAAAGAGGTCCTAGAAAATGTATTTTAATGATACGCCAAATGCTTTAAGGTATAAAAGTAAGATTATGTTGATATCACTAAAAGAAGATCATTATGCTTTTACTACTAGATTGGATTTTGATTGTACTAACAATATAGGAAAATACAAAGCTTGCATTCTGGGGCTAGAAGCTACAGTGAGAGAAATGTCAAATCCCTATAAGTTTTTGAGGATTCAACATTACTTTTTACTAATTACATGGAGAATTGGAGATTCATGATTGAAAGTTAGTAGATTAATAAAAGCTGATCTCAAAATTAAGAGAAAAAATTAAGAAAATGGATTTTTGACATTTACCTCAAGAGAAAAAAATAAATATCTGATTCTCTAGCCACCTTGGCTATAATGTTCAAAGTAAATGAAGGGCTTAAAGTTATTTTCATTCATATAAGCATCCACGAAAGTGCAGCATATTGCCAAAACATAGAAGTAGAGGCATATTGTTAACCATTGTACCATGATATTCTCTGCCACATTCGAGATCAACAATACCTGGATCATACAATGAGAAATCATAAAAGAACCATTGGAAGAATGGCTATAAGTTTTATCCTAGATGTGAAATCTTATATAAGAAAAAATAAGATCAAGTGTTAGTAAGATCTATAAATACCAATCATGCTAAAAGGATACTTGAACAAGTTTATAAAGGAATTTGTGGAACATATGCCAATAGGCATAAAATGGCTAAACAAATCATAAGGCTCAGTTATTATTGGTTGATCTAGAACGTGGCTATATCAACCATGCTAGAAAATGATTCTAAGCCTCTATCACCTCTAAATGGCATGAATACTCCATTGTCATTGTAGGGCATGGATGTGATTAGGCTAATATTTCCGAAGGCTTTAAATGGTTATCCTTTCATCCCGATAGCAATAAACTATTTTACCAAGTAGGTAAATTCGACCATGTACACCTATGTAACCAAGTCCATAGTGT